>JANHGD010002560.1:147536-165271 GCA_027560375.1 Imantodes cenchoa
TTGGTTTTAATAGGGTTTTAAATGAGCAGCTAAATTATTTAATTCAATTTTATCCATATTTATTGATGTCTTTGTATCTGACTTTTAATTTCTACTGTTCACCGCCCTGAGTCCTTCGGGAGTAGGGCGGTATATAAATTTAATAAATAAATAAAATAAAACCTACCGCTGGATTTGACTGATAGATCTTTATAGAAATGGCTTGTTTGTATTATTATGAAAAAAACCCAAAAAGTTGTGATTTGATGTTAATGTTTTATTTTACTGCAAAAAGAGATTCGGAGGTTTCTTTTTTCCCCCTACCCTGCCTCACTTCCCTTCATCCCCTCTTCCTCCCTACCGTTCTATATACTGTTGTATTTTGCACCTTATTTTACCTTATAACTCAGTAAAAAATGTTAAACTGGAAAAAACTAGCCTTATTTTATAACTGCTAACCACCATCACTGTTGCACGATGTTTCAGGCCTGTAATAGAGAGTGACTGAGCTTTGAAAGAGAAGAGCGGCCCATAGTGGCCAAATAATTCTCCCCGCTCCCCAAATACTAAAATAAAACTGCAGGTTATTTTTGGGCTCAGCAATTTTTCTAGCCTTGGTTAAAAGTGGCCTTCAGATATTCTACACCAGGAGAGGTAGCTGTCTGGAGACTTGAAATTTTGGGCCTAGATAGCTTAGAGCTACGTCGCCTTTCGATCTGATCTAAATATAGTTCATAAAATCATCTACCACAATGTCCTACCTGTCAATGAATACTTCAGCTTCAACTACAACAATAGACGAGCACACAATAGATTCAAACTCAATGTAAGCCACTCTAAACTCAACTGCAGAAAATACAATTTCAGCAACAGAGTTATCAATGCCTGGAATGCACTACCTGACTCTGTCATTTCTTCCCCAAACCCCAAAAACTTTAACCTTAGACTGTCTACAGTCAACCTCACCCCATTCCTAAGAGGTCTATAAGGGGTATGCATAAGCACACCATTGTGCCTACTGTCCCTGTCCTACTATCCTATTGCCTTTTTACCTGTAACTACTATGCTAATGTTTATGCGTATACCAATAATTATTATCTATGTGCTTGACAAATAAAATAAAATAAAATAAAATAAATAAATAAATGTTCTAGTTTAGCACAAAGAATGGCCCCACCCTGAGGCTAGTAAAAGCTTACCTCAGCATCAAGGTGTGCATAATCTGCAACCTTTTTGGAACCTAGGAGTGAGATGAATAAATATGATAAATGGTGAGAAGCAGGTAGAGAAGGCCTTTAATTTACAGGAGAAGAAGCGAGACAGCTCAGAGGTGAAAGCCATGAGGAGGAGGTGTTTGAAAGAAATTCTGCCTTAAGTAACCTCCCGGGAGTTTATTCTTAAAATATTTCAAGATTTTTGTTTTTACACCCACACGTTACATATATTTATCTAAAATGTGTGATTCTCATATCTTTGACTTGCCAGTTAAACGGCCTTGACAAATAGATCATGACCACACAGAGGAGTATTTAAGGAATATTTGGAGTCATTATTCCCACTTCCCTTTGTCATGAATCAGTGTTTGTTGCAACCATTTCGCTCCTAGCATTTGTATCCTCTCTTCATTTTCCTAAATTCTTTCCATATTAGTTTTACCCACCTTACTTACCAGCCTTTCTCCAAGCTTGCAAGAAGGTAGAAGATAGCAGAAGTACATTATTTATCTGGGGGGCAAAAGTGATTCTATTAATTCCTTATTAATGGAGATTCTTTAGAAATGAGGAATTATAACCAACTGTAACCAACAGTCTCTCATCAAAATGTAAGGTATTATAGGCTGCTCCTTAGAGTTAAATTCTATTTCCAGCAGTTTTCAGCATCTACATGAAACCTCTGGCAAAAATAATCCAGAAATATGGCACCTACATTTAATTCGCAATGATACCTTCAGGATTTGGTGTCTTCGTGAATGCTTATCTTCAAAATCAGAAGGAATCTGGTCCTTTTCCAGACTAATACATTTTATTAATATCATGAGGTACAACACTTTAGGTGAAGAAGACCTGGATGGGTTTCTACCAAAATCATGAGGTACAAATAAGCAATCAGGAAACAATATTAATATAAATTGTAAGAATACAAGCAACAAGTTACAATCGTACAGTCATAAGTGGGAGGAGATGGGTGATAGGAACAGTGAGAAGACTAATAGTAATAGTAATGCAGCCTTAGTGAATAGCTTGACAGTGGTGAGGGAATTATTTGTTTAGCAGAGTGATGGTGTTTAGGAAAAAACTGTTCTTGTATCTAGTTGTCTTGGTGTGCAGTGCTCTATAGCGTCGTTTTGAGGGTAGGAGTTGAAACAATGTATGTCCAGGATGAGACGGGTCAGTAAATATTTTCACAGTCCCCCTTTTTGGCTCGTGCCTTATACAGCTCCTCAATGGAAGGCAGGTTGGCAGTAATTGTTTTTTCTGCAGATTATGTGAATACATTATATGAAGAGCTAACTCTCTGAAGAATGATCTAGTACTGGGAAATGTGGAAGGAAATAGGAGATGATTAGCAGCAAAGTTGACAGCCTTGATTATAGAGGCAATAGGAGTGCAATTAGAAGAGCTGAAGGACCAGATTGGGACAGATTATCATGGAGATTATGTAAATGATTGCTAAGAAATGACAATGAGTTGTTAGCATATAATCTATCTAATCTATCAAAGTTGGTTCTATGACATGAATTATGGCCTGTTGTTTTAAAAAATATAGAGTTTAAAATAATAATGAAAGAAAGCTATATAGAAGAAATAATATATCTCTTGACAGTGGGGCAGGTTGTAACTTGCTAACCTTAATATGTGCTCAGTGATATTTGATGATCCACTCCAAAGCCCCCCAGAACTCATGTTTGTTCTGGTTTTTCTTTTTATAAAATCTTTATACCAGATGGCTTCCACAACTCTCCAAATAGAGGAAGAAGCTTAAACAGAGGCCTGTTCTCTGTAAAGTAAGACACATAGGACCATTTTAATTCTGCAAGAAATTCAACTTGAAAGCTGCTCTTGTAGATTGTAAGAAGGCAAAAGTAAAAATATATCACAGCTGGTTAGAAATGAATTCAGACTTCTGTGTGAATTATATTTGCATTAAGAGTGGGGCAGGAGAAGGAGGCCCAATGTTGGGGATAGAAGTGAAACTTGGCTCTGTTGAGAGCTACAGTAGACACCATGGCTCCATCTAATCCTGGATATCATTATGACATCAGTACTGTTTTCTTAAGTCATCATTTTGTGGTGTATAGGACTGTAATAAGCCTATAGCCACCTTGCAAATATATTGAATTAATGCAACATTCCATATTTATTTTTTAAATTCCACACTGGAAAAAAAAAGTTTGATGGGAGTAGGTTCGTGGCACAACTCTCTCATCTCAATGAAGAGCTTAAAATTTGCTAGATGGCCATGTTAATCTAACATAATTATATTTAAGCAGTCTGTTTGATTTGGCTTCCTAAAGTTTCTTTCATAATGATTAGAAATGTTAGCAGAAAATTTTATTTCAAGAACAGAGAGAACTGTATTTCTATATGATGAAGGATGAGCTTTGTTTCCTTGCCATCATTTATGTCAAGCAAGATTTGAAGAAAAGGAATTCTTATTTTGTCATTTGCTTTTCTGGCCGAAACCAAAAGCAGATGAGTGCCAAACAGTTTGGTTGTCTGTACTGCTATGCCTTGAAGTAAGAAAGAATTCAGATGAAATCTTGAGATAAAAGGGTTATCTATTATCCATGTTTTTCACTGGGAGAATGATAAAACTTCAGCTAATTTTAACGGAACTGGGTTACATTGTTATGATCATGGGCCTAATAACCATGTTCTAGTACAGATCTGCTTATAAACTGGGGAGCCTAGAATAATTTGTTTGGATGTATCCAAATGTTTGGATGTATGTATACCACTTTAGCTGACTGTGTTCAGCAGTTCAAATCTCACCGGCTCAGGGTTGACTCAGCCTTCCATCCTTCAGAGGTAGGTAAAATGAGGACCCAGATTGTTGGGGGCAATGTAAATATATATATACATTACTTAATGGTGTAAACCGCTTAGAGACTGCTTGCATTTAAGGTGGTATATATAAGTCTCACTAATAAATAAATAAATGGGGATCCATGAGCTAACTCTGTCCTCAACATCCTCATGCTTCCACCCAATTCTTCCAATTCATCAGTCTTGAATGGGCAGATCTGCAAAATTCTTTTTTGTGTGTATTCAAACAAAAGAAGAACCTGCATGAAACCACCAACCTTGTTGTATCAGAATCATCCCCATGGTTTCAATGAAATGTCTATTGAAATCTATTGCAGATGTCTTACTGAACATTGATAATCTAGAGATTTATAGAGCTAGCATGCATAAGGACGCTAGGTGCAGAACCAGAAGATATGCCTCCATTCTACTTTGTTCTTATTAGTACAAAACCTGAAGAAGACTATAATGACTAAGACTACAATCCATTTGTAGCTATTAAGCGTATTCCTTAATCAAAATTCTTCAGTTAAGTCTTCAAAAATGTGCGCATCCACATGGCAAAGTAAAATGCTGCAAAGTACACGCATTATAGCACAGTCAATTTTTTTTCTATTTTTTTTGTAGAGGGGAAAAAGGGTTATGTGTGCAGCTGCCTCAAGTGTTGAAAGGGGCATTTCCTCTAACCAGTCTTGTAACACAGCCAAGGGACACTAACTCAGGAAGGAAGCCAGAACATTGTAGATAGAAGCTGAAACTGACTCGTTTATCATCCTGAAGATTGCAGTTTGCACTCTTTTTCTGCTCTGCTTTCAAGGGATCAACAGAAATACTTAGGAACCAAAAGTTGGACCATAAGTCCACTATAATTGGGGATAAAAATATAAAGAAAGGGTAAACAAAAGTTAAGGGAGAAGATAAAGCAACATGGTCAATAAAATAAGAGATATGAGAAAAGGAAAAATTATTAACTATGAACACAAATTCAAAATGACTAAATTGGGAACTAGAATAAAATTTGAACAAGAAATTTCCCAGATGGCAAAATGAGAAATATATACTCCCCACCTAGGGGAAGAAACAGTACTTGGACATAAAAATATACCAAGAAAATATAGTAATAAAGATATCTATGGGAGGGGGGAAAGAATATTAGATTTATGAAGGGGTTAAAAATAAATAAATATCTGATCCAAAAATGTGCAGATTTGAGTTTTGCATTAATTTCTGGTGTTTTTGTTCTTCTGAAATTATTCGTTTTCTTAGAGCTATTTTTAAGAGTTTTAGGGGAGAAATCTTAATTTTTATTTTTATTTTAAAAAGGTAAAGTCTGTTTTGTGTTCAACTCCTGGTGACTTTATGGCCACATTCCTCTAGTTAGCATGGTACCAAAGCAGAAGTGAGTTCCCATTGGCTTCTTCTAGAATGTAGTCCTTCATTCCCAATATCCCTGAATGCTAGTAGGTCTTGAAGAATTATACTGGACATTGTCCAAATTAATAATCTCCAATAATCACAAATATTAATATATCCACAGTATGAGAAAGGAGATGGTATTTATCCCAGAAATCGATGTGCTGTTGATCAATCGAGACAGTTGGATTGATGAGACAAAGCTGGGTTTTTCCCCTCCTCTTCTTCTAGATTTTTAATGAGTTGGCTCCTCATTCTGTTCAGTGACTTTAAAAAAAAAATTCGAATCACATTTATTGTAAACTTTCAATCAGCTGCTGTTTTTTTTCCTCCAGATTATTAGAAAAACAATGCCCGCTTACAACACAAGACAAGATTACATTCTGTATTCGCTGAACCATCTGGGAAAGTACATTTCAACTAAAAGCAAAGCCTCAGGCTTTTCTGCAAAACAAGGGAGAATTTACCCAACATGATATACAGTGTGTACTCCTGCAGATAGTTCCTATGGCTTGGCTCCACAGTCAATTATTAGATTACCATCATTTGACTATTGTGACTATCTATCAAATGCACCTTTCCCAGATGCTTGTTCACATTATTTTGGACCATAGTAATTTACTGCATAGGCCTTGGCAACTTCCCATGAAATCAGCAGAACACAAGAGCTTCTTTTTCTGCTCCTTCATTGTGAAAAGGCCTCATGCTTACCTATTGTATATTTATTTCCAGAATTATGTCATGCTATTTTGCAATCAGTGCACTCTTATATAATTTCCTAATGCACTGGGAGCATTCTCACTGACAAATATATTTCACCTTTTTTGGACCTTTATTGCATTGGTAAATGCACTGCTATAAATAATTCTGTAAGTATTCATTAAATACTGCTGGAAAGCAGTGCATTAATTTTGCCTGGGGGTACCAAGCTGTTTCAGTAGCGACAGCTGAAATCTTAGCATACTTCTCCAGAAGTAAATCAAACTGAACTGAATATGGCTTCATTCTGAGTAACGTACACCACTGATCAAATGGCTTTTAACAGTTCAACATCTACTAAACCCTTTGAAACAATAGTTCAGATTTTTAAAAGGATTCATAAGATTGCTAATGCACATTATTGAGTTCAAATTCTGTTCAGAGTCGCCTTGCAATATAACAAGGAACCCATGCCAGATCATGAACTCTTCAAAGCTCTCAAATGTTATTTTTCAAAGGTTGACATCTTTGCATTCATTGAATCTGGGAATGAATATTGTTGTCTAAGATAATTTGTGAACCTGCCCAAGTGGAGTGTCTTAATGGAACCTCACCATGGCCTCACTCGCCTTCATTGTGGTGTGTCTGCTCTGCACAGGATGACTAATGCATATATTGCACATATTAGCCAGACTGTGCCTTAGTGTGTGATACAAAATTTTTCTAATCCCTACATTTTGTAGAACAGAAAACAGTTTTATAGATCTTCCAAAGACCGGTTCTTCCATATCTTAAGTTTCCTTATCATTTAACTATTTCAGCAAGTAGCAATTTTGAAGATCACTGAAACAATTTAAAAAAATTATCAGAAGTATTTATAATAGCTTGTAAAACTCTTGTGATGAATTTTATCTCAGATAATGGATTGCAACAGCCTTGCTTCAGATGTGGGCTTCTAGAATTCACAGGAATGACTATGCTGGCTGATAAATTCTGGATTATATTAGGCAGAGTATTAATTGGTATGTGATGCAAACACACACACACACACACACATATACACACACACACACACACACACACATGCACACCTGTATGCAAGCACACACAAACACAGAATGTCAAGTCAATCGATCAGTCCTGGAAACAATTATTTTATTGGTTTTGGGATCCAATACAAGTAAAGGGCTGTAGATTGTTTTTAAGGAACATAGAAAGAGACAGAGGAAGAAAAAAAGCTGTGCTTTCTTGTTCATGTACCAACTTTTGAATAATTGATTCAAAAAAAGATTTCTATGATAACAACTATTGTATGAACAGGCACAATTATTGAAAAACATGTTATCACTTCTGTATTCATACCATTGCTTGAATTTTAATGAAGGTGAACTTCTGTTCATTAGGTTTTGATCATGTTTTGATGATGTTGTACACTGTACACTGTGCTAGTGATAGCAGGGCTTTATAAATAATTTATTAATTATTATTTATTTAGCTTCTGGAAGGGAACAGCTTCAGAGGCAGAAATAATCTTCACTCTCAGAATTGCTTTCATAGAAAAGTCATTTAGGTGGGGTATTTAATGTATTTTTTTAGCTGTTTTTAATGAGACTTAGCAGCTGGAAATGAGGAACAGCCTGAAAAGGAATATTTGGTTGATGGTTGGTGGATCATTGAGTGGCAACTATATTCAGTGTTGTTCATATATACCATACATTGATAATCCTGTATTGTTTTTCCTGCCAAATAAATAAATAAACAAACAAACAAATAAATAAATAAATAAATAAATATTGTCATTGTATGTATATACCCAGTATACCCATACAAAGAAATTCACATAACGCCTAAAGACCAGACTCAACACACATAACAATCCCAAAAACACTCCCTACCCGTCACAAATTCCCCACCCTGAACCATCCAAACATCCACACAACAGACCAAGTAATACTGTCCAACATCTCACTGAGCCCTTTAGTTCATTGTTAAGTGCAATTATAGCTCTGGGATAAAAACTATTCAGAAAACATGTGGTCTGAGTTTTAATTGTTCTGTATCTTCTGCCAGAAGGCAACAGTCCAAAAAGATTGTAAGCAGGATGAGAAGAGTCTCTGAGAATGTTGTGTACCTTCTTAAAACAGCGAGATGTGAAGATATCGTCCAGGGCTGGTAGCTGGAGCCCACTGATATTCTGGACAGTTTTAATAATTCTCTGTAGAGCTCTTTTGTCTGCTACAGAGCTGCTCCCATACCATGCAAGAATGCCGTATCTCAGGACACTCAATGGTGCTGCGATAGTAGGACAGCAGTAGATGCTGTCTAACATCCATGTCAAACTGCTGATAGTTTTGAAATTTTATACAGTACAAGTAGTCCTCAGCTTACAACCATTCATTTAACAATGGTTCAAACTTCTAGTAGTCTCAAAAAAGTGACTTACAACTTCTCTTCCAAGTTATAAATGTCACACCACCTCCATGTTTACTTGATTGTAGTTTGGGTGCTTGGCAACCAGCTAGCATATATGATAGTTGCAGAGTCTTCCAATCTCATGATTGTGATTTGCGGCTTTCTGAGTTAACGTCCAATAAGCACAGTCAATTGGGGAAGATTCACTTAATGACCGTGTGATTAGAGTAATGATAGTGATTTGCTTAATAACCTCAGTAAAATTGGTCATGATTTTGGGCAGGCAGGGGTGGGTTCCATTCCTGAGGGAGATATACCAGGAGGGACCCAGAAGAAGGGCCTTCTCTGTGGTGGTTCTTTCTCTCTCTCGAATATCATTCCCCCAGAGATTAGAATGGCCCCCATTCTAATACTCTTCCAGAAGGTGCTGAAGACCTGGTTCTGCCAGTGGGCCTGGGGAACCCAGGAGTGGGATGAAGCCCATTAAATGGCTTGTGTAATCTGCTGTCGCCGGGGCAGGGGGTGGGGGTGATTTTATTATATTATACTATATTAATTTGATTCTTTTGATTAGTTTTATTGTTTTAAATGTGGTTTTATATTCTGTAAGCCGCCTTGGGAGTTGGGCGGCATATAAATTTAATAAATAATAATAAAATAATAATAATATCTGTGCTGTTTGCTGTTTGCTCTTTGGCAAATTGCTGGGAGGCAGAGGCCTCTTTTCCTTGTTTTTCTCCCCCAAAACTAAGGTGTGTCTTATACTCCGAAAAATACGATATGTTTGGTGAGGCAGCTGGGACTTGCTGAATATTCCCATTTTTCCTGCATTTCCTGTCCTGTTACTAGTCATGTTCCATAGGAGTTTTCTGGGGCAAATGTTTGGGATGAGGTAAAATTTCTAGAAACTGAAGAGGCAAAAGCTGAATGTCTCATGTTACATAAACAAAAATGTATCTCTTTAAGGCAGCGTTTCCCAACTTTAAGATGGGTGGATGTCAACTCCCAGAATTCTTCAGCCAGGATGGATGGGTTCACCCATCTTAAAGCTGCCAAGATTGAGAAACACTAGTTTAGAGCGAAGCATTTAGTAAACATGACTGTCCATTTTGTGCATTTATTCTGACTGATATAAAATGTGAGATTAAATATATAATGGTTTTTAACAAACTGGTGAAGCTTTTAATATTCATTGACTGAATGCTTCTTAGCAGTCATTTAGAAAACAAGCCCTTAAAAATTAAAAACCGCTTCTCCTTACTTCCAAGTGGAATTAAGACATGCACATTCATATTTTAAAACATGTTTTTATATTTTCCTATCTTTAAACAGATTATCATTAATTTAGTGGACCAGACTGGACGAGAAAAAATTATTGGTGATGCTTACCTTAAACAAGTTTTATTGTATAATAATCCAAGCCTTACATATGTTTCATTTGATTTCCATGAACATTGGTAAGACTCTGAAAGAACCTTAACCTAACAGATATTGGAATGTACAGCCTATTGCTATAGTTGATATTATATGATACATGATAAAAGTTCTTCATAGCTAAGATATGGGGGTTTCCCACGAGAGTTTTCATGGGTGAGGGATTACAAGGCTTTTGTAAACTTTCATTTTTTTAAAAAAGTGCCTTAATCAATGTATTTTCTTATGTGTGTGCATGTATGTATATATTAAAATTAGAGTGTAGAGGTCTGTCTTGATTAATCTATGGGTTATTTGGTAGATTGTAAAAAAAAGGAAAAAAAACTTGGGGATTTTTTCAGATTCTGGGCAATAAGTACAATTAAAAATTACAGCAAATTGTGCCTTCTTTCTACTTTTTAGCCGTGGAATGAAGTTTGAAAATGTTCAAACCCTTACGGATGCCATTTCTGACATAATCACTGATGTAAAGTGGTGCTGGTAGGTATCCTTTGTGGCTTGGATCAGGAATGAGGGGAAGGCTTGGCAAGTACAAGGCAAGATGCATCTCCAAAACAATTCAGAGCTTTCTGTTTTCTATGGAGATGAGAGATTCTGCAAACAGAGATATGTTGAGCATTGATATGATTAACAGTATGAGTAATTCTACTGTATATAAGCACCAAAAACTGTTTTATTTTATACAATAAGAGTATGAATATATATAGTGGTACCTACTCATCATTGATTGGTTCTGGGAGGTGTGATGAAAACCAAAAACAATGAGTACCAAACAAATTTATCCCATTATCCCAGAAATAATGTGGTGAGTCACAAAGCAGCTGACATCGACAAGTTCTAACTTGTGCGTTGAATACCAAACAATGAGTTTCAAAGCAGTTGAGTACATGTGTGTGTGTGTTTGTGTGTGTGTGTGCACCTGGCAGATCGAGTCCCTGCTGGTCCTGACTGAGGCCGCTGGAGCTCCAGTAGACTGGTCCCGCCTGCAGCCTGGTTGTCCGGCCCCTTTACCCGTCGTGGACGTCCCTGGGCCCCCATGTTGGGACCAAGGCGAAGGCGGAGGTTCCCGACTGAGGCCCATGGCCTCCACACCGAGATCCCATTCCACGCTCCTCGTGAGCAGTGCCCAGGTTGCCCGCGGCCCGGAATATGTGCGTATATGTAGAGAAGAGGTATTTTTTAAAAAATGTTTTTCAATTTTATGTCACTTTTTTGGAAGGGTGGACCAAGCTGGTGTAATTTGTAAACAGGAAGGAATTTTCCGTGTTAATTGTATGGATTGTCTGGATCGAACCAACGTTGTTCAAGCAGCAATTGCTCGTGTCATTATGGAACAGCAGGTACAACAGTGTAAACTAGAGTGATTGCCCTTAAAGAAAACAGTATAGAGATTTGAAAAAGTCTGCTTATCTTTAAATTGCTTCCAAATAATTCATATAGAAGAGCTGAACTTACTGAAGAAAAATAGCTATAGAAGTGCTGGAATTTGTTTTCTAGAAGTTGTATAGATAATGCTAAAATTCAAATTTTAAATGTACCTTTACAATGACGCTTTTCAGTAAAATGATTTAAAATGCCTTTTTTGATTTTAGCTTGTTCATGCAAATTAAGTGCAAAGTCATAAGTTCCCTGTTAAAGAGGAAGCAGTGAATATACATTTTCAGTAACAGGATCTTATTATTTCTAGAAAGTAGTATAAATAGGAGTGTTTGGGAGAGTTCATCTAGAAATTGTTACAAGAACACAGAAAGCTTTCCCACATTTGCTGCTCCCTATATGTATTAAAGTATAACTTTTATCATATAAAGAGAATTGTTACCTGATACATTGGCTGGAAATTTTCATTATTTTATTTTTCATTTTATAGTTTTCAATAAAACAAATTACCATTAACAAAAAATATATTTAAATTTCAGCTAAAAAAATTAGGTGTGATGCCCCCAGAACAAGCATTGCCAGTGAAGTGCAATAGAATTTATCAGATCATATGGGCTAACAACGGTGATGCCATAAGCAGACAATATGCTGGAACAGCAGCTTTAAAGGTAATTTGTTTTTTATATATATGAGGAAAAGGAAAGAACATTCTTCAGGAATAAGCGTGTGTTGTCTTATATTTTGAAGTCACTGTCCATAGCATCACTTTTGAATAGAATAATTGAGATCCTGCGGATTCTGCATGTCCTTCTTATTGCTAAGAGAGTAGTTTTTCAAAATTAGAAAAATAAATGTATGGCCCTTATTCAGTGGATTGAAATTGTGATTTATGATAGACATTGCTTGTGGATTATTACAATAAAATAATGCCCATCCTTTATTGAAACTGTTGTATAATGTTTCATGGATGTGGGGATAAAAGACTCAGCCCTGACTATGCTGTATGGCACATTAGACAAATTGTTCTGCACAATTTCAGTTCTTATTTATAATTTTTGTTATTTGCTTTTGCTAAAGGTTTTTTGGTTCATTTTGTAACATAAAAGCAAAATGAGTCATACCAAAGTCAATAGGAATATAGAAGGACTGTGTTTATACATTACACAAAAGCAGAAATTATGGTTTATTAATTCAATTGGCTTGGTTTCCTAAAATACTAAACCAAAATCAAACAAACCTCAATATGATTTAACATTCTATGTGAATTTTTCAAAGATGTTTTCATTTTTATATTGACTGTGCTTATATACCAGACGTAACCTATTTACCAGATTTACTCATTGTTCCTTGTTTGCATAATATATTGAACATGGAATATGTTCTGATGACTATACATGCAAACAAATCATGGTTGTTCATTCTAGGGCAGTGATGGCGAACCTATGGCACATTAATTTCCAGCTCTAATTTTTGTTAACAAGGCAACACAATTTGAGGAATGTTTTGGAGGCCAAAAAGTGAAGCTGCAAAGCTATCCAATATGGAAAGTAGAACTTTTTCTAAATTATATGTAAATTGCACACTGAATATTCAGAGATACATTTTGTATAATAGGGTGACTTCACAAGGACTGGTGAAAGGAAGCTGGCAGGAGTTATGAAAGATGGTGTTAACTCTGCAAATAGATATTACTTAAACCGCTTCAGAGATGCTTATAGACAAGCAGTCATAGGTAAGACAGTTGCCTCCATTTTTACACCAAATAGATAAAGTATTTGTGTTATTTATGAATGAACAAAGCACTGGTGTGTATTCCTCATCATTACTAATTGGCCCTTCATGCTTGTGGAAGTGACGTAGAAAATATTTTTTCTTCATTTCACTTCCGTGTTCAGAAAGCAGTAAACTCAGTGATCTTAATATGCACGTATATGCATGTATCATATGTTATTTAAATATAATTTTGATTGGTTCATTGTTAGCTGATTCTTCTTGAAATATTAAAACGAATCCCTTCTAATATTAGCATATTTATTTTTAAGTTGCATTGATACTATTTCCGCCCAAATATGGCTAAAAGGAGGGTGTAATTATGGCTAAATTATGATTTGGAGCAGGGGTGGGTTCTAACTTACCTCGCTGCTGGTTCGTTTCCTCCCGCACTGCGTGGGCATGCCCTGTGGGCCTGCGCAGTGCCGAAAAAATAAAAAAAAATCCCCTAAAAAGCCAAAATCAAGATGGCGATACATGCACAGTGCCAGAAACTTGGGCTTCTGCACATGCGCAAAAGAACCCCCCTCTGGAAAATAAATAAATAAATAAATATTGTTAAAAAGATGGTGGCGTCCATGGACCGGCACCAACTGAACCAGTTCTGCGACGTCATCGTGACGTTATCAGCGGGTTTCTACCAGTTCGGGTGAACCGGTCTGAACGGGGCGGAACCCACCTCCGATTTGGAGCTTAGAAAAGCATGACAAATGGTAAGGAAGCAGCCTATCTTCCTCCGTCAACAATTAAGTACTATTTTTATTATATTGAATATTTAAAACTGAATTTTCATGGTGCAACGGTTTTCTGTGTTTCACTATCATTTAATCATTGTATGCACTCTGTGTTTGTCTAGATTTAATGCAGGGTATTCCTGTGACAGAAGATCTCTATTCCATATTTACCAAAGAAAAAGAGCATGAAGCCTTGCACAAGGAAAATTTGAGGACTCATCAGGAATTGATTAGCCAATTATTGCAGAGTTACATGAAATTGCTTTTACCAGATGATGAAAAATTTCATGGTGGTTGGGCACTGATTGACTGTGACCCCAGGTATGCAGAGTCTTACGATTTATTTATTTGTTGCTTATTCTGGTTGCTTAGCATAAAATATTCAAAGGATTAATACTTTTGGCAGAGGAGTACTCACAGCTTTAGACTTAGTAAATGATATTAAGTATATTTTCAATAACACAGTTACAGAATGTTTTTGCTAGGAAAATTTTTCTTGTATTTACTTTATGGTCCGTTTTTGGTCCTAGAGAAAGTACTTTGCCCCCTCCTATTTTCTATGCTTCGGGTTTTATTCTGTTTTTGGTTCTGCTGTTAGTGGCTTTTAAGCAGTTCTTTAATCACTTTGTTTTTCATTGTGTGATTTAGCATTCGTGAATATTTGTTTCGAGAATGAAATAAAATCATTATAATGCTACAGCCCTTGTAACTATTTACATGAGACTCTGCTGTGTCATGATTGCAACTCCTTGGGTTTAGCTGATGCTAGCATAACAGTAACTTGTTTAGTTAATGAAGGATAATATAATTAAGGGCATTTACTCTCTAAAGGACATCAACATTAGGAAACTAGTTCTTAAGCAGGTAAAGGAGAAGTTGAACTGTGGGAGGTGAATCCAGTGGGATGAATGTGCACAGAACAGGAATCTCAGAATGTGGAGCAGGAGGCCAAGCCTCTTCCTGCTTGCCTCAGGAATCAGGAACTGTGTTTATGATTTATTAATAAATGTTTCCACCAGGGGTAAAATGCTCCCGGTTCGCTTTTTTCTTTCCATCGACCGACAGCCGGTCGCGACAGGAGCGCGACGGGAGCGTGAAGGGAGCGCGAGGCTCCGCCAACCCGCCCGGATGCCGCCATTTGGATTCTTTTACCTCTGTGCATGCACAGAACTCTTTGTGCATGCATAAAGGGTAAAAGAACCCAAATGGCAGCGTCCGAGCGGGTGGGCGGAGCCTCGCGCTCCCTTCTGCTCCCTTTGCGATCGGCTGTCAGTCGACGGAAAGGAAAAAGCGAACCGGGAGCATTTCACCCCGGTTTCCACCCTAAGTACGAAATAGAAAAATCTTCAAAAAGTGTTTTATGAGATTTATGTGTCAACATTTTTGTTACTACTGTCTTTTTATTTTAGCCTTATTGATGCTACTCATAGAGATGTGGATGTTCTTCTTCTACTTTCTAACTCTGCATACTACGTAGCCTAGTAAGTAATAATTTTTATTTCACATTGTAGACAAAATTGTCAGAACTACATTATCCAGGGTTTGACTATCAGTGAAGATTTAATTCTAGGCGCTTTTCCCCCCTTGTAGCTATGATGATGAAATAGATAAAGTCAATCAGTATCAAAGGCTGAGCCTTGAAAATTTGGAGAAGATAGAAATAGGTATGTATTTTGCATTATTTATCCCTATTTCTTGCCAGGGCAATTGTAGCATATCGGTAATTGGAAAAAACAATTTGAAAAATCTTTTGTATAATGATTGCAATTCTTTGTCATGAAACAAATGAACAAATATTTTGTTTCCAATTTGAGAAAACAAACTCATGAATAGTGGCTCTGAAGTTTAGCCGAACTGTTCTGAGCAGGTTGCAATTAGCTGAAGTGAATCCAGGAACATCTTAGTTATTCCAGGTTGTGGCCTAGCTTAAATTCTGGAGGACCTTACCAGGTGAGTAAGCAAAGCTGGTGCATTTTGCTCTTTTTCTCTCTACTCCCCCTTTGTGTTGTGAACTAATTTGTCCACTGATGTCCCAGTGTCTTCTCTTCCCACTTTCCCTTTAGTTGGTGCTGCTGTCTTTGAACTCAAATCCTTATGAGCAATGTAAGCCTTTTCATGGGGAAAGGATGGGAGGTTAAATATACTGCTCTTAAGGATGGTAGAAGCTAAAGGAGGCCGAGTAAGCAGCAAACTGGGAAAAAAACAGGCTCTACTGTGTTTAATAAAAGGATGGCTGTGGCATGAGCAGCCATAGCATATACCAACTTTTCCAGAAATTTCCGTTCTTTACCTGTTTTGCTATTGCCAGTGGCTGTTTCCATGCATGTAATGCTATGGAAGAATCACTGTGGTTAAAATTTTAAAGCAATACAGTAGAAAAGCTTTTATTAAAATGTTACTTTGATATCCTGCCTTTTGCCAAGGAACTCAAAATAGGAAAAAAAAATCTTGCTCCTCTTTTATAGATTAATTTGAGAGATTGAATGACCAAAAGCAATTGGTGAGCTTCATTGCTAAACCGGATATAAACCAAAGTTTCCTGAGCCTCAATATTCACTTACTGCCACTCACTGGTATAAGGAAAAGAAACACAACAAAATCAATGGAATTACTCTTTTAATAGTGTATAGCTGAAGCTGTAGAACAGAATCACGGTTCAGGGATAAGTGGAACCCAATAGTACTTCATCTCAGTTGAACTAGAGTCCTTGTTCCTGGTGGATATAATGAAGTGTGTTGTTTAAAAAGTAAAGTACACTCAGCATTCCTGAATTGTTACTGCTTTTTTTAAACAAGGACCCGAACCAACATTCTTTGGAAAACCCAAGTTCTCGTGCATGAGGCTTCATCATAAATACAAAGAAACAAGTGGGTACTTCCATACGCTTAGAGCAGTGGTGCGTAGCCCTGAAGAGGATGGAAAAGGTAAGTATCTACTTTTTTTGGAAATGAATAGAATCAGTTTAGATGTTTCTGAGCAATTACAATTTAGCTATGAAAATGAAATGGGACATTTAAATAGTGTCTGCTACAAATCTTCATCTTTTATTTTATCTCAAGGATAAAAATGAATCTTTGCAATTGAAAATGGCTTAATTCTTTCTTTTTGCTTAAGTACTTAGATTTACTAATATGAGTCATTTGATGTAAAATGAAGGTGAACCTTTAATGTTAGAATATAGTATATACTGTATTACTTTTGGAAGGCAAATCTATCCAAATAAACTATCATTAGCATCTGGTGAAGAATATGATCTTTTCAGGAATTCTGGATTAATTCTTTGTATTTCAGACACTCTTCAGTGCATTGCAGAAATGCTGCGAATCACCAAGCAGGCCATGGGATTAGATGTCCCCATTGTTGAGAAAAAACTGGAGAGGTGAATTTTAAATTTTTCATGTTCATAAATTCCAAATTCACTTTGGACACCAAATTCACTTTAAGCTACAGCACTTGTAGTA
The DNA here is from genome assembly GCA_027560375.1 of Imantodes cenchoa. Classification (NCBI taxonomy): domain Eukaryota; kingdom Metazoa; phylum Chordata; class Lepidosauria; order Squamata; family Dipsadidae; genus Imantodes; species Imantodes cenchoa. The sequence goes on from JANHGD010002560.1 coordinate 164,841, forward strand.
TGTATTACAGATAGTCAGTCCTCTATTTACAACCAGTCGAAACTAAAACTTCCTTTGCTAAGCAAGGCAGTTGTTAATGCGCCTGATTTTACAACCTTTTTTGGCACATTGGTTGAGTGAATCACTGCCGTTGTTAAGTGAATCACACAATTGTTAAACAAATCCAGCGTTACCCGTTAACTTTGCTTGTCAGAAGCCAGCTAGGGAGGTCGCAACCTTAGGAATCCAGCAACCATTGTAAATAGTTGCCAGTTGCCAAGCACCTATTTTCACATGATTGAGAGGATGCTGCGATGGTTATAAATGTAAGGATTGGTTGTAAGTCACTTTTTTTCATCGCTGTTGTAGTTTCTTATGGTTGCTAAAGAATAGTTGTAAGCAGGGGCGGTTTCCAACTTACCTGAACAACCGGAGCGGCTGTGTGCGCAGCC
>JANHGD010002560.1:165371-175374 GCA_027560375.1 Imantodes cenchoa
CTACCATCTATCTATCTTTCTTTCACCTTGCAGGGCTTCCTCCTTGCAGGGCTTCTGCCGCCCCCCTGGCCCCTCTTCACGCTCCCCTGCCACCTCCCTTGCCTCTTACCGCCTCCCTAAGTCATTCCCTCCCCCCAGGGGGTGGTACCGCCCACTTTGGGAACCACTGGTCTAACCCCTTCATCTGTTGCAGCTGTTTTGGGATCTGGGTCCGGGGGATCTTTTCCTCTCCCTCCTTCTTAATTCCTCCCTTGAGCCTCCAAAGCCATCTAATGCTTTCATACAGAGCGACATCGCCTTAGCTGTATTTCATTACAGGCTTCTGTCTCTGAGAATTTGCTATGCTCTGATGGGTCAGAAAAAAACATTGCTCTTTTCCGCAGTTGTCCCTTCCGGTGACACGTCCAACTCCCTCTGCCCACCAGCCAAATCACCAAACCAGAAAGTGCAAGTCGGATCTTTATTTGGGAATTCTCCTGGTGTGATATCCCCCCCCCCCCCATAACCCAGCCTCTTCAAATCTGCCCCTGGAGATTTATTGACGTAGTGCTCATTTTCCACGATCTCGTTCCTAATCACAATGAGGAGAAGGAGAACCCTTGGCTGGGGTCAGGGGCTATTCTGGATCAAGGATATTTTGTTCATGGCTGTTGATTACGACTAGCCCTTGGCAGCGGTGAAATCTATTTACCTTCCTTACTGGTTCATAAGAGCATGCTTTGTATGCTTTTTCATACGCGTTCTGCTCACGCGGGTGCTTTTTCACCCTCTGCGCATGCGCAGAACTCTTTGTGCATGCACAGAGGGTTAAAAAAAAAGAAAACAGCAACATCCGGGCGGGTGGGCGGAGCCTTGTGCTTCTGTTGCTAACAATTCTCCGAACCAACGGCAGCCGCCATTACCGGTACGCCTGTACTGGGCTGAACCGCTAGCATTTCACCTCTGGCCCTCCATGGAAATGCTCAAGCTAATGTTTTGTGAGTCCCAATCATTACAGCCTTGTGCTTTTGCAGTTCAGATTAATTAACGGAGAATATAGCAGTCCTTTCTGGAGCTTAATATCTGCTAGACATACGTACGGTGAAAGGTCAATTGCTAACCGTGACCCAATTTCGCCATCAAGCTGAGATGCCAGCAGAATGTTTGAGAACCGTTGAACTACACAAAGGAAGATGGATGTGGAAGAGTTTGTGTGATCCTGCCTCATCAAGACTCGAAATTGCAGAAGTTCGTTGAACTCTTCCACAGCCATCTTCTTTTGCGTAGTTTGATGGTTCTCAAACATTCTGCCGGCATCTCAGCTGATGGCGCCTCCTATGGCACCGCCGAAAAAATCAGCTCGGGGCATGGCCAGGCTGTCATTACTGCCGGTTCGGACAACCAGTCCTTATTTTTGCTATCGGTTCTATAGAACCGATCTAAACTGGCAAGAACCCACCTCTGGTCCTAAGTATGAAAACTGGCCATAATCACATTTTTAGTGCTGTTGTAAATTTTGAATGGTCACTAAGTGGGTGGTTGTAAGTTGAGGACTACCTATACACCAGCCATCTGATTCATTACTTACCTGCTTTTATGTAAATACAATGTGTCAGTTGGATGCTTTGCTTTTGGGGTTGAGTGGCACTGAGTCGCATCTAGCTGGGTACTGAAACATTTACAAGAAAGCATTCCAAGTTCAGACGGCACCACCAAGGACTCAAAAAAGTTCTTAAATATTTATATTACCTGAATATTCTGTCTTGCAATACTGAGGATGCTGAGTGCCTCGGTATAAATAAATCCCAATTTTAAAAAAGAATTATTATATATCCAGGGTGCACCAAAAGTCAGGCCCTCTAAGCCAATCAGAATGCTTTATTGAGGGGTGTTTTCTTTTGCATCAGAGAAAATGTAACTCTGTCTTGGAATGCTTAAAGGTCATGCATCAAATGAGCAAGGTGTATTTAAAAGAAAATGGTAACCAATTCAAACATTTAATGTAATTTATGTAATCAATTGTGAAGCCTGACTTTTGGTACACCCTGTGTAATAAAAGAAGGGATCAAAAGCAGCTCTGTTTTTATTGTACGAGTAACAAAGGATGTTACTGGTTTTCTCACTTTTTCAGGAAGAGCAGCAAACCACATGAGGACATCATTGGGATCAGATCCCAGAATAGAGGTTCTTTGGCTGTCGGGAAGAATTACTTAATGAACAAGTTTTCATCTCTTAATCAGAAAGTGAAACAAACCAAATCCAATGTAAATATCAGCAATCTTAGAAAACTGGGAAACTTTGGAAAGCCTGAAATGAAAGTCAATTTCTTAAAGCCCAATCTGAAAGTAAATCTTTGGAAATCTGACAGTAGTCTTGAAACTATGGAAAATGCCATGATTGATACTAATGCCAATATAGAATCGGATATTGAGATTTCGTCTGATAACGACTCGTTCCATTCAGATGATTTCCTGACAAATTCTAGATCTGACGACGACCAGCAATTCCTGGACTCTTTAGAGAACGGACAGATAGATTATGTCTTACCTAGTTGTGGTATCCTTGCATCTGCTCCTCGGTTAAATAGTCGGTCCCAATCTTTGAGCAACACTGATATTAATATTAGCATTCCTGTTCCCACAGACATCCATGTTGCACAATCTGGACACCAAATGAACAATGAACGTGAAAGCAAAACTTTTCAAGAAGCTCTTTCTGCTGAAAATACAACACTAGATGTCACTAAACAGATTGATGTTTACTGTCACAGATTTGTCCAGGATGCTAAAATTAAGATGAACAACAGTGTTTCAGAATGTGAGAGGGGTTCTCAAGAACCCCAAGAAGTGGCACATAATATTAGCAATAATGCTCCTAAGGCAGCTGATTGTTTGGAAACTAATAAGGTTCCTTCTAGACCATCTAAACTGGATGTATCATTTTCAGAGACAGGATCACAATATTTAATGGTTGAACAGATGAATTTATTTGAGTCTCATAAACGCCCAGGCTCCTCATCTATTGTTCTTGAAGCTGAGCCAGGGTTTCATATGACTCCTTCACCAGCAGAGAATAATGGTAGCAGGGCCGTCTCTCCCTTTGCAAAGATACGCAGTTCAATGGCACAGGTAGCTAACATTACACAAGCTGGCTTAACCCAAGGAATCAACTTTGCTGTGGCTAAAGTCCAGAAGAGCCCGGCTGAACCAGAAACTATTAATGAAAGTCAGGAAAATGAATTGAAAGAAATGTTTACCCAGTGTCAAACACGAATAATTCAGATTTAGAGCTCAAGATCCCATTGTATATACTATTGAACAAATATTGTATGTAACATAAATTCTAGGGAAGAAGAGCAAACTGAGTATTATTAAGAATACCAGTAACAATGTTTACCGAAACCGATGGGAGAAATTTGGTTTTGAACAGGTTTCAGAACTGTTTTGTAGCGAGTGACAGTAAATTATACTAAACAGGTAACTCACACAGCAATTGTTGATGTGCATGCTGTTCGTTTAGGTGATCGGATGCACAATTATATCTTTTGGGGCAAGTTTTTTATAAGTCTTCAGATTTGTGTAGAATATTTATATTGAGGGTCTGGTACTAAACACCTGTTACCTTATTAATCTTGCACTGTACCAGTGAATATTTTACTCAGATGGCATTCTATTTATTTTTCTCCAGATTTTTTTAATTTAATTTTTTAAGCATTTGTGTTCCTTGAACAGGTTTTCATTCCTAAGGAAATGGTCACTGCAGAGGGAGTATTTTTTTAAAAGATATGCTTAGGCATTTATTCTCCCTTTCTTTCACCAGTTCCTTGCTTCTTTCTACCTCTGTTGGTTTAGTAGTTGTGTCTAGAAGTATGTTTGTTAATGCTTTCAGGGCAGCTGCTGTGAAAGGGCTTTTCTAGCTGAAAAAAATAATCCTTTAAAAAATAAAATCAATGTGTCTGGAAACCATAATGCATTATTTTCCTAGAAACTAGTTGCATATTCTTAAAGCGTAGTCTTTTCTGGAATAAAGCAAATTCTTAAGCTTGATATCAAATTCTGATTAAAAATGTATCCATATGAAGAGATATTACCTAAACATATTCAAGGGATCTTCTTCAGTAATATAACTGACAACGTATTCCTCCATAATACCTTACCTTACACTCCTGTCTAAAATGTGATCAGTGCAACCTGTTTCAGAAGTTACTGTAGCTATAATCTTAACATCAGTTTTAGCAGAGAAATGAATTTGTGTTTAAATACTAGCTCATTTCTTAGAAGCATGCTGTTGTTGCCCAGAAGAGTCTTGTAATGGATGCACTACAATAGAATGTAGCAGCAGAAACAGCACTGAATGCAATCTTGTTCCTTCATAACCTATCCTTATTCTAGAAGTTGGGATTCTGTTAGTACATGTGTACTATAGCTAGATTGCATGTAGTGTTCTGAACAGTCAATGAGTCAATTATATGTCTGAGTGTGTCTACTATATCAGAAGTGATAACTTACTTAAGCTGTCTTTTGTGTGATACTTTTGTACTGTTTGTATTTTGTTATTTATTAATACTTTAATGTGTGTTCTTTTGAGAGTACCTATACATTTAAGTATATTTAGAATAAAACTATTGTTTTAATGTGGGAAACAAGAGCTATTTTAATAAAAAAATAAAAGACTATGCATTTTGGCGTATATGGTTCAAGATACTAAGGATCTTTGTCGATTCATTTACAAGACAAACTGCTTCTCTGTTTATTTTTTTCCTTATACATCTTTTATTATTTTGGAGGGTAACAACATAATTACTAAAAAAAAGTTCAGAGGATGCTGTTTTGATAGTGATTATGTCAAGAGCAACTGGACAGATCTGTCTGGGGCCATGAGAAATAGGATCTTAAGGTTCTTGGTAACAGATTGAAGGCATGTCTAAATAATTACCATGAACACTTGCTACCGCTTTTCTTCAAGGTGGAGGGAATTGGAAACATCAGACTGCTAGCTGATCAGCCATAAAACCTGATGTCACATTTAAATTTTTGCTTCTCTGGTAACATTAGACTGTTATTTTTACAGAAAAGAGATTACTCTTTTTTTCCATGCTGAACGTTCTCAACTTACATGTTCTGAAAATACCAGTTGGTCAAATTCATCTTTCTGAGGATTCAAATGAGTAAAGGGATACACATTTCTTCGAAATCTTACTCTATAGTGCAGTGATGGCAAACCTATGGCACGGGTGCCACAAGTGGCACGCGGAGCCATATCTGCTGGCACGCGAGCCATTGCCCTAGCTCAGCTCCAATGTGCACATGTGCACTGGCCAGCTGATTTTTGGCTTGCACAGAGGCTCTGGGAGGACATTTTTGGCTTCTGGAGAGCCTCCGGGGGGGAGGGCGTTTTTTGTCCTCCCCAGGCTCCAGGAAAGCCTTTGGAGCCTGGGAAGGGTGAAAAATGGGCCTACTGGGCCCACCAGATGTTTGGGAAACTGGCTGTTTCCGGCCTCCAGAAGGGCCGCTGGGGGGCGGAAGAAGCCGTTTTCGTCCATTGAATTATGGGTGTGGGCACTCATACATGCGCGATAGTGCACGCACACGTGCTTTCGGCACCCGAGGGAAAAAAGGTTCGCCATCACTGCTATAGTGTCTTTCCTTGCTGTATGTTATCTGTACTTATTCTAAAGTTCAGAAAGTATGACATGTGTATACTCATGAAATGCTACTCTGGATACATTGTAAACTCAGTTAGTGAAATTGTAGGTTTCCACAAAAGTATGTTTAACAAAACTCATCACTTAACTTAGGTTGTATTTTTGCTATAAAACTCTTAATTTTAATAGATACGGCAAGGACATAATCTGCAGAGCTGTCTGCCTTGAAATATAGGAAGCAGGAGTATCATGTTTGCTGTTTGGAGTCTGTATATATATAAAAAAATAATAATGGTGGGACAAAATAATTCAAAATAACCACTGAAACAAATTGAGGAACTTAAATGTTATCCCGGCACATTAAAGAGTTAACTAGCAATGCTAACATCAGTAGGTATGACATACATTAAGTACAATCTCCATTTTGATGGGCTTAAATAAAGATGACAAAGATATAGATAACTCTATACTGGTTTTACACTTTTACATTCTGGGCAAATAGTAATTAGTAAATTTATGACTATTTAGGATACATTCACAAAGCTAAACTTGATGAAAAGTAATCATTTATGGAACCAATTGTAAGTGGAGAGCCATGTGCAACAAATTGTACTTTCTGTTATGACTTTTAGACCAATCCCATTAAAATCTGGTATGTGTTCTAATGCCATAAAGTGTTTATCTGTTACAAGAATTCTTAGTAAAAGTGTGACATTTTTATAGTAAATCTTTAATATCAAACAGATTTTCCATAGTTGCTAATTCGGTTACAAAACGAGCTCCAAAATTTATTAGTGTTAATCTGCTGAACACCATAAATTGGATTCATTTGAGAAAAGAACCATAACTTTGATATAAATTATCTACAAAACCTGGTATAAACATAAGCTCTGTTCATATCAGCTCTACAAATGTTAGACATGTTTAGAGTCTTATAAACATGGGGTACTCGTGTCCTAAAGTTCATTTCCATTTACAGATTTTTGTGGCTGTAATCTGGCTTTACGTAGAGCCTCCAATTGCTTTGCTCTTAGCCACCTCTCTCTTGATAGTGTTGTCTGCCCAGCACTGAGAGAAAGGAACCTGTGGTCAAGAAATAGATAAATCTCTTTAGAATATATAGTACTAAAACTCTTTTGATTCCTGTAAACTTTACCTGGGCAAAACGGTGCACCATAAGACAAAACTTTTTCAACCAAGTTACTTCTAATGAATTAATTTACAGAACACGGTCAAAATCTAGGAGCTATAATTCCTGTGGAATTGAAATTTGGCAAATTTGTATAAAAGGCTTCCTGGGCTATATTGTTTTACTATGCTGTATAGTTCTTCATGAGCGATTTTCAAGGCAAATACATCTCTGAATGTATTCCACCTTTTCTTCTGAAGGTGGTATATTAGAAGGTCTGTAATTGTTGGGGACATGGAGAAATCTGGTAAGCAAGTATCTCTGAAATGATGACCAATAAGAAACAGGGTGTGGTGCAAATGAAAATCTTTACTATAATCAAAATGAGGCCTATAAATAAGGAGTGTCAAACTTGCGGCCCGCGGGCCATATGCATCACACACTGGCCACCCCCACCCCCAGTTTAGTGAAGACGAAAAAAAGTTGTGATACGTCATGTGACGTGTCGTCAGGAGTTTGATACCCCTGATATAAATAATGAAGCCTGTGTACAGAGAGAATCATACCCTGAAGCTCATTTAAGAATTCCCCTCAAGTCCAGCTCAACTTTTGATGATTACAGGAACACTACTCTCTACTTGTCTTGGCAGCAGCAAAGGGCTTGTTTATTTCTGGGGTTGGGTCATGATTTCCTGTCTAGCCACACCCTGGAATTCCCTGGTAATTCCTTCCAAGTACTAACCAGGCCTGAAAATGTTTTAGCTAAGATAACATTTGCTAGATGCTGTCGTTGGTTGAGACAAAGCTCTTTTGGGTTTTGCAAATAAACTTATTCTGTGGAATCAGATACTTAATGGAGCCCTGAAAACCACCAGATGAATTCTTCCCATTGGATCTCAACCACAGCATCTAAAAGACTGCAGCGTAGAATGTTACAGGGATATATGGTAAAGAGTATGAAATAATGAAATAAAAATAACATAGCCATTCTTTGTTTAGTGGCTACCATGTTTAGCAATAGTTTGCAAATGTGACAAAAGTTCATTTTCTTGCCAATAGACATATTTAGACCAATTTTTTGCACCTTTTGCAAAAGGCTTCAAGGTGAAACTCATTCAAGTCTGAGGAGTTTTAGGCAGCCCTCCAAGTAGGTGGGAGAGTTCTAATCTAATCAAGGTTGCAGAGCTCAGTTTGTTAACTTGCAGTTAGCACTTTTTAGGGAAGTGCTCTGTTGCAAAGAAAAAACAGCTCATTTAAGCAATCATTCCACCCTGCCAAAGAACCAAAAACATACACACAAAAACAGGTACAGAATACTGGTGAGACCTTCATCTAAATGAGACAGTAGATCTTATTGAAAGGGAAAGGAGGAGGAAAGGACTTGCTCTTAAAATCTCCAGGCTGATTTCCAAGAAAACAATTGGAGGAGGTGGAAAAGAACGTCTGTTCTCTTACTCTTCCTGTGACATGAATGAGAAAAATTCATGGTCTTAGCTACAAAAGCCTGCTGGGTAATCTTGGGCCAGTTACTCTCAATCCAACCTATCTCACAGGGTTGTTGTGGGAAAATAGGAATATGAAAGTGTTGGATATGTTCACTGTCTTGAAACAACAGTTGGGATACAAAGAAAACTAAAAAAAAATTGCACCCTTTCCAAACCTTGCATAGTCTTTTCTATGTAATCATTATTTAACACATCTCTTATTTTTTAAAAAATAAAGCACTGTTGGGGGAGGATTATTTGTTTTTCTGCCTTCTTCCTGTTCTAGTAGTCTCTTTTATTTTCATGATTCCTAGGATGCATTTTCATTAGCCAAAGACAGCTTAGTTTCTGAATTTGGGATGATGCTCCTACATGTAAGACCTGTCTGATCTAGCAACAACCGGGACAAATTGACCTATTACTATTTTTCCACTATTTAAACCACACTTGGCTTGTATGGCTGGAGCCATTTTCTATGTAGGTCCATAGCTTGGTCCACAAGTCCTGACTTCTTGTGCATTATTATGCATTTTCTTTCTTTCACTGAAAATCAAAGCCTGAGCTGTCATATATGTCACATTAGCATTGACACATGTCCTTGATTTTGATTGCTTTAAGTGATAACTTCAGTAAACTACTTAACATTTGTGCCCTTACCTTGCTACCAGTAGAGTTCTGTGAAGATCATCTGCTGTTATACTCTCAGGATCGTTTTTACGCATTTCTACAAAATCATCTTCTACTGCCTGTTGAAGAGATTGATTAAAGCTTTATCATTTAACTTAGATTTGCCTCCCAAAATCCAGAAGAAGATTGGACTATAATTTTCTCCCTTCAAATGCCAATTTTTAGCCAGTGTTTTTGCATGTGATAGTGCTATGTTAAAGAAATGTTCTATCATGAACATATCCTCTTCAGGCATAAAATATTTTCACATCCTACAATTCCATTAAAAGAGGTAGTTTACTAATTTATATAGTGCCAAGATCCAGCTGTAATTTGACAATGACCAGGGAAGAACCATACAATAAATTTCCATTACAATGCAAGAAAGCTTCCTTGATAATAATTAAAATGCTGAATTTAGTCCAAGTTTTTTTTAAAATTCCATTGTCAGTGACAAGAACTAGTTTTTTCAGATTGTGTGCCTTTTCTATCCCAAATTTGGCACTTTTTAAACATTTCAAATTGGCACTTTTAAAATATCCCAATGGAACAAAGCTTCTAATGTTTTAATGTTTCACTATACTGATAGTAATAGAAATTCAGAACAAGCCTCTTCCTCCTAGAAGTTTCATTTTAGTGAGAACGGGGGTTGAGTGCTTCCTCATCATACATCCTAATACTAATAGAATTTTGTCCCAATCTGAACACTTAAGAATAAATGATGATTTCTATACCTTTGTGACTTCATCTGATATGCTATAATCCAGCAGTCTCAATAAGCTTAGATAGATGCGAAACTTGTTGAGGATTGATGGCAGCACAGCTGTGAGAAGGCTGTTCATGTGCTCCTCCATATTAGGGGGAAGGAGCTCCGGCTGTAGATGGACTTGACAATCTGACTATGGGGAAAAAGTTTAAATCATTATTTCAGTTATTAATACAAAGAAAGGTAGCAATCTTCACTGACTAAACCCCAAACCATTAACATAATTTTTTTCATATTGGCTCTGAAAGTGTCTATATAGAATAGAATAGAATAGAATTCTTTATTGGTCAAGTGTGATTGGACACACAAGGAATTTGTCTTGGTGCATATGCTCT
>JANHGD010002579.1:46004-68903 GCA_027560375.1 Imantodes cenchoa
GGAGACATTCCCCACCACTCACGCAGCTGCATTTTGGACTAACTGGAGTCTCCGAACACTTTTCAGGGGTAGCCCCAGGTAGAGCGCATTACAGTAGTCAAGGCGGGAGGTGACTATGAAATTGCAACTAAAATAAACAGCAAATTAAATGAAATAAGGGAACCAGATAAGGAGCAGATAGGTCTCTACCTCTGGTAAATGAGCACTGATAAATGTATCTATTATACATTGTTTGAAATACATACATTGCTGGACAGTATAGAATTCAATGGATAATCAAAACCCTCCCATTAATGTCATCCCCATTATCTATATTCCTTTAACATTTTACCATGGAAATGGGAAAGTTTTGTAACTCTCCTATCCTCACATCAAAGATTGCTTAGAGATATCTTACATCCTCAGAGAAGTGCAACAGGAGGAAAGGAAGACTGGGTTGCAATAATAAAATCTCACTGGCATCATATAGTTAGGAAATGTTGCTGGGTGACCATTTGTATGAAGCTGATTACTTGCAAATCATCTGAAATGATTGTCTGTAATTTCCTCAGTAGATCCAGGATATGACACAGAAATAATGGTGGCCTCAGAAGACGAACTTGTTCAATGTTACAGAGAAAAAGAGAAATCATTTTGAGTGATTTGGCCATTTGAATTCAGAGGGAAAAGAAATAAGAAGATTTGAGAGTTTAAAGCAGAGGTCTTCAAACTTGGCAACTTTAAGACTTGTGGACTTCAACTCCCAGAATTCTCCAGACAGCTAGTTGAAGTCCACAACTCTTAAAGTTGCCAAGCTTGGGGACCCCGGTTTAAAGAGAAGCAAACACCCTTTAAACTCATGTTCTCCCTCTTTCCTTTTTATCCTCACTCAACTCTGAAGCCAAATTAGCAATTTTATTCAGTGGTTATGTAGCAACTGATTTGTCCTAGTTATCTTTGCAAATCAGCAAGCAAATATTCCAGTTGCCACCACATATCCCCAGAGTTGTCTTGCCCAATGGAAAGAAAATGCATTGTGTTGCTTTTGTAACTTTTCACCTCTCAGAAGTTGGGAGGACATCACAATATGAAGTTGAACATCAATTTTGTTATTTAGTTGACAGTTGGGAGGACTTTGCTATATAAGAATGATATTTCAGCAATGATTGAAGAGCTAAGGATTCAAGTTTTGCCTTCAGTAATTTGCCCAGTTAATGCAATATTTTTTAAAAAGTGAAGGAAGGTTGTTGTTTGTATCAAACAGAAAACCAGACTTCTAAAATTATTATTAATTCCATTGGCAAGCTGGACCGTATGTTACTTGCAACTGAGCATTTTTAGAAGAGTCTGACTGTCTGGGTTAATTGTTTAATGCTTTTAGTTAGAATTAAACTTTGCACCTGCTCTGACAGTGATAAATTAAATGTGCTCTTTTTCCAATACCGCTGCCCTCTTTAAGTAGAGACCAAAGAGTGTATCTTTTGCTTTTTTTCCCCCAGCATTTAAATTTGTGCTATACTGGAGTGTAAACTGGCATAATCTGTCACCAGAGCTTGCACCAATTAAATTGATTGCTCTGGACTGAACTTCAAGACCTCCAATGTAAGCGCTAAAGGAAAAAATGGGCTGTTTTCAGCCCATTTCCCCATGTGGCACTTAGACATAGCTCAACAGTGGAAGGCTTTCAAGGTTCAAAAGAGTTTTATTTTCAAAAGAAAATGGGCATTGATCACTCACATTTAAAGGCAAAGATAATTCCCAAGCTTGAAGGGTTGGTTTTTGTGTTTAAGGTCTAAATCTCTTTCTTTAACCTTGGGGGGCCAGTGTAACATAAAAGAAACAAAGAGATTAAGATTACAAAGGAGTTGCAAGCATCAAAGATGCACTGGCATCCTTTAAGCAAGTCACAGGCCAATAGACAACACTACCAGGACTCCAATGAGTCCTTGATGCATTGGTTTTACCACCTGTAACAACAACATATCCTGTGTTTGTTTGGCACTCTGGTATTATCCCAACAAATCTTTAAGGTGAAAGCATTGGAATGAAGTGTCATTTTGTTTAATCAGATGCGAATCCACCGTACTGACTGAAAAGTCAACACTTGAAAGATCAAAGCAGCAGCAACAATATAGGAAGCCTCTTTCTCTACCAGCATAGCATAATCCACACAGATTGATCAACCTGCTATGGTGATTGTCTAGGTCAGAACTTGTAGTACTTCTTATGCAAACTGGGGCTTCCATTCACTTTGCAAGCCATCACTGTTCTGGTTGAAAATATGCTTTAAATTATTCCTTTTCTGTACTCTCCATATTTAGAAATGCATCATTTAAAAAAAAAAAAGAGTATTAACTGAAACAACAAAGTTCAAATTTGGGCAACTACTGAATCACTTATTTGATTATACTGCAGCTCATTTTTCGCATTTCTTCAAGTAATTTAGCAGAGGAGAACTTAAATGTATGTAATTTTGTATTCATAAAAGTTAACTTTAAAGCAAAGAAAACAATGCAAATAATTAGTAAAGTGAATTTTCAATATATTAAAATATGTAATGACCCAATTTTAAAATAGGATTAAACAAAAATGATTGAATGTAAGAAGGGACCAAAATAGATGGTGCTTCATGTGTAGGTTCGATAAAACAAAAAGGCACTATGCAAAATGATCCAAAGTGGAAGTTTCTCAATTTAGGTACTTTCTTCAGTAACCCACATATTGAACTTCAAGGGCTTTTAGAGAAAGGCTTCTAACATCTTGGCTGATAGGCAAGTTCTTAAAGAAGAAAGCAGGTCTCCATTGGCACACCTATGGCTTCCATACAAGGCAGTATATTCCCTATTCAACTTCTCTCCCTTTCTGACATCATCCAAAATAATGTAAATGTATTGCATGACACTATCATATTTCAGTTCCCCTATTCGTGTAATTATTCGCCGCTTGCATGGATAAGAAAAATTCATGGCGTCTCATGCACTGTGAGTCCAAATAGAAAGGTATGTCTGAGTGTTGATTCAGAGGGATAAAATGCCACAAAATTGGGAGTTATATATTCAAGAGAATATACCAATACTTATTAGAACACGCACTATGGGACGAACAAATAAAAGAAACAATGATTCATTGGGGTAGAGATTTCGGCTTTAACATCGACCTAAAAAATTGGCAAGATCTATGACACAGGAACCAAAAATTAATGTTAGCTACATCATATAAAGAGAACCTATATAAGATGTTTTACAGGTGGCACCTTCCGCCAACAAGGATTGCTAAGATGAATCCAAATTTTTCACCAATATGTTGGAAATGCCAAAAAACAATGGGAACATACTACCATATGTGGTGGGAGTGCCATAAAACACAAGAATTTTGGAATAAAATAAGGCAATGGTTGCAAGAAATACTGATAATAAAAATAGACCTAAAACCAGAATTATTTTTGATAGGAATAACAATGGATAAACACGAAAAAAATTCATTATATTTAATGTTACACATACTGACCGCAGCGAGAATATGTTTCGCTCAAAAATGGAAGAATGAAGAGACCCCCACAGAGGAAGAAATTATAAATAAAATATTAACATGTGCAGAGATGGACAGGCTAACGATGGAACTGAAAGATAAGTCAGAGACGGAGTATTATGAAACCTGGGACAGATTATATGATTGGTGGGAAAAAAGGAAAGCCAAGATAAACTGTAAGAAGTAAAGTAAGATAGAACTGATACTTCATGAAAAATTGACTTTTATGTGTTAAGCTATAATAAGGAAAAAGGGGAAAAAACAAACACAATAATACAAACTGGATAACCTGACTTGTACCTTTTTATTTATTTTGTTTTATGTGTTTTGAGTGTAAATGTATGTTTGTTTATGTCTGTTAAATGTGCAATAAATAAAAACTTTTATTTTAAAAAAATAGATATGGCATGGTTAAACTTGGAACTTATTGATGACATTAATGAAATAGACATACTCCCCAATACATGAGGGAGATCATTACTGATAAAGTGGAAAGGGCAGACTAAGAGGAAGAAGTTGAGATGGACCCTAGATACAAGAGCCGTGAACAAGAAAGAATACAAATCAATGATGGAGAAAGAATTGGATCTCTTCTTCAAAGTTAATACTAAGGATCAGACTTCTGTACAAAATCTATGGGATACAACTAAAGCGTATATTAGAGGGATGACTATAGCTTATATTGCTAACTGTAATAAGGAAAAGAGGGAATACCAAAATTACCTACATATAAATTAGGTGATCTGGAGAACAAACAGCAAGAAGACCCCAAAGATACCAGAATAAAAGAAGAAACAACTTTCATTAAACATAAGATTAACTTGATTGCTCAGGAAACATTGGCCAGGAAAATTAAAATGTCAAAACAAAACTATTTCAAATCGGCGAATAAATCAGGCCGATGGTTAGCAAATAAACTAAGAAAAGAAAGGGCTGAAAGAGTGATTGAATGGCTAGAAGATGAAATGGGGAGGATATTTGTCAAACAGGAGGAGAAAAAAATATATTATCTATAAGTTTTATTCCAATCTGTATAAGAAAGATGATATCAATCAGGATATTGAAGGTTACTTACAAAAAAATAGATTTGCCGGTTATTTCCGAAGAGGATAGGACTATATTAAATAAAGAAATAACCATAGAGGAAATCAGGAAGGTTATTAACAAACAAAGGAATAATAAAACACCGGGGCCAGATGGAATCTCCTCTGAATTCTATAAACAATTCTGTGATAAATTAGAACCAATATTATTTGATGTATATAACAAGGCAATGGTTATTGTAAAGATACCAAACTCATGGAAAGAGGCTTGCATCTTCTTAATACTGAAAGAGGAAACAGACAAATCTAAGATTCAAAATTATAGATCAATAACCCTTTAAAACTCCGACTATAAGATATTAGCTTCTATAGTAGCAGAAAGATTAAAAAATATATTAAATAAAATAATACATCCAGACCAAAATGGGTTTTTGCCCAACAGACAAATCAGAAATAATACTAGAATAATTTTGAACACTCTGCAATATTTTGATATCCATGTCGAGAAACAACTGGCACTAATATTTAAAGATGTGAAAAAAGCATTTGACAACTTAAATTGGCAATTCTTGAAAAAGCAATTAGTAAAAATGGAATTCAGAGAAAAAATTGTGAATTTAATAACAGCAATATATAAAGAGCAATATGCAAAAATTTTAATAAATAACAATTTGACTGAAAAATAATTATAGGGAAAGAAGTGCGACAAGGGTGTCCCCTAGCACCACTTCTATTTATAACCGCACTAGAAGTACTTCTGAGATTGGTAAGAAATAATTGTGTTAAGGAAACGGTGGCTATAACTGAACAGAATGTGTGGTTGCAGCTTGATACTCTTAGAATCAATAAACAGATCTCTTCAAAGTGTTCAAGAATGGTTTACTCAAATAAAGTGACAAAGTTCAAAATAAGTCCATACTGTAGTTAACACGAAGTTCTAACAAAGATTACAGCCATAAATTACAAACACGAAGTTTTAGCACTTAGCTATTTCTTCCAGCAATTCTTCAGCAAAAGCTTTGAACAATCTTGTAGTAATAATTCCTTCTTGGAGCAAGCAACCACCTCAATCATCTAGCAAAGCAATCATCCCTTGGAGCAATCATCCCTTAAGCTAGCCTGTGCTCCTTATATAACCATTAACAAGCAGACAACGCCTTCAAGCATTTAAAGCAATATCACATTTTTTACATAAACATAGATTAATGGTTTATACAAACATTAGTTAACCCAACCAGTTTGCCCAAGGTTCTAACACAAGTTATACATTAGCCTGGTAGTTTTCTTTGCAACATGTAGCTTTCCATTCATATTTTAAATTAAAATAAATATACAAAATCATATTGGATCAAGGAAGATGCCATTGTCACTGTAGATGTTATGTTTAGAACTTAGATCCTAAATCTTTTCCTCTTGTAATTGCTTCTACCTTATTAGACATAGCCAATGTAAATTATGAATTCTTTTTTAAAATAATGATGTTGAGAAAGACAGCTTAATTGATAGCCTGTATCCCAGTGGCCATGTTCAAATTGCCTTTATTTTATTTTTGGAAACATATAGTCAGATATATTTAATTACAGGTAGTCCTTGAGTTATGAGGGCAGTTGGGACCAAAATCTCCATTGCTAAGTGATGGAATTGTAAAAAGTGATGTCACATGGCTACAGTCCCTATTGCCATTGTTAAGCAAAAATCGTGAATTGCAAAGGGGGTTGTAGTTTGATATGAAAATGAATGAATATAAAGAAATGAATATAATAAAGAATTTGAAGTTCCTGCATTGCCTAGACAATGGGATAGCGTTTTAACCTGTACAACAAGAGTGTCAATTGACCTCACATTATGACTTATACAACAATAAATAATATTTAGAATTTATTGGACTCCATTATGTTTACATAGAAAAGGACAATCAAAAACAGAATTTTGTTGCAGATGCAATAAAGATAATGCTTCTTTAAAATACATGTTTTTTTTACAATGTCTTATATTTACCAGTTTAGAAGAAACATCCTATTTGATCATATTATATGTGACAAAAATTAAAATTATGTGATGAAAGCTTATCTTTTCAGACAATAATATTCATTTGAACTACATACCTAATACTTGCAATTTGATAACTGGACCACATCTGCATATTCTGGCCAAAAGACTGATATTGTCACATTAGAAAGATAAATGTATGGCCTCTTTCACTCAATGGATTAAGGACTGGATTGTAGTTGCCAGTTATGAACAGATTGCCTATAGTGGTAGACAGGGGTGGGTTCCACTCACCTTCACCACTGTTTTGCATCATAACGTTTTGTGAACATCCCCTCATGCAATTTTGCTTCTGCGCATGCTCAGTTGCAGGATTCCGCCCAAAACACAGCTGAGGAGCTGATCAGCTGTGCTTCAGACAAAGAAATAAAGGTCAGCATTAACCCAGGGACGGGCGGGAGAGCCCTTTTTCAAGCAGCGGAAGAGGGGAAGCCATACAAACAGGGAAAAATTGCTTAAAATTTCAAAAAAAAAGAGATGGCAGTGCCCACAGACCGGCACCGACCATGACATCACCAGCAAGTCGCTACCAGTTCAGGCAATCCAGTCGGAACCGGGGGGGAACCCACCCCTGGTGGTAGACTTTTATGTACAAATATAATGAAATATGGGACTCATTAATACAAAATACAGTAGGTTAAAATATGATAGCATATAATTGCATTATAAATATATATGTATTTGAATAATAATTGCATTATATAACTATGTAGAGAATTGGAACTATTCACAACTAAAATATTATATTATTATTTTCTTTTTCCTTTGTTGTATTTTTCCCTTTAAAAAAAAATTCTATGGATTTTTCTTTTCTTTGACAATGCATATATTTTAGAGCTGAAGTGGCTCAGTGGTTAGAGTGCAGTACTGCAGGCAACTGAAACTGACTGCTAGTTCAGCAGTTCAGCAGATCAAATCTCACCAGGCTCAAGGTTGACTCAGCCTTCCCTCCTTCCGAGGTGGGTAAAATGAGGACCCAGATTGTGGGGGGCAATATGCTGATTCGGTAAACCGCTTAGAGAGGGCTGGAAAGCACTATGAAGCAGTATATAAATCTAAGTCCTATTGCTATTGCTATTGTTAATCTGTTAAAATCTGTTATGCACGACAATAAAAATTATGGCAGTGGGGAGGTTTAAAAACAGGAAAGGATGCCATGCAGACCATTATGCTAAAAGGTTAATGAAAGCAGGTTGGGTTATACAGGTAGTCCTCAATTTACAACAGTCCGTTTATTGACCATTCAAAGTTACGACGGGCACTGGAAAAAAGTGACTTGATGACCATTTTTTCACACTTGCACACATTGCACACATTGCAGCATCCTCATGGTCAGGAGATCAAATTTCAAACGCTGGGCAACTGGGTGCACATTCATTTTTACCACGATTGCAGTGGGCCCAGGGTGCATGTGATCCGCTTTTGCATCCTCCTGACAAGCAAAGTTGATGGGGAATCGGGATTCACTTTAACAACCATGTTACTAACTTCACGAATGCAGCTATTCGCTTAACAACTCACTTAACAAATGTTTCACTTAGCAACATCAATTTGGGGCTCAGTTGTGGTCGTAACTTGAGGACTGCCTATATCGTGGAAGCCGCCTCTGGCTGTTCCTCAGAGCAAGGTGGAGAGAGGCGGCTCCTGGCGTGGGGAGCACCACTTTGGTTGGCCATGAATCCCTTTAGCAAACTTAGGGCCTGCTTTTCTGAACAGTGCTTCTCCAGAGTCTTGGGCTCAGTGCTATAGTATAGGTAATCCTCGACTTACGACCACAATTAAGTCCCAAATATCTGCTGTTAAGTGAGTTTTGCCCCATTTTACGTCCTTTCTTGCCATGGTTGTTACGTGAATCACAGCAGTGGATCAGTTAGTAACACAGATGTTAAGTGAAACAGGATCAATTAGTAACAGGGTTGTTAAGTGGCTTCCCCAGTTGGTTTTCTCGTCATAAGGTTGCAAAATGGGATCACATGGTCTTGGCACACAGCAACGGTCGTAAGTATGAGCCAGTTGCCAAGCATCTGAATTTTGATCACGGGGAGGCTACAAAAGTGGTAAGGGTGAAAAATGGTCATCAGTCACTTTTCAGTGCTGCTGTAACTTTGAATGGTCACTAAATGAACTGTTGTTATCGAGGACCACCTGTCGAGTTTTCTAATCCCAGCTCAGGTAATTGTCAGCTCAGGTGAGATGTAGGAGTCGCTACACATCTGGAGTGTGCCATATTTTGAAAGATTGGGCTATACATGAAATCCACACAGACGCATACACACACTTTTCTTCTTTGATTTGTTGGCATGGAACAGAGGACATTCAGTTGAACTTCTTCTTTTTGTAAGAAAGGAAAAGGAAGGAGTAAATTTCTTCCTCTGTATTCTCCCTTTCTTGGCCGATAGATGGGGCCGGACTGATCTATGCAGAATGAAACTCCTGTTTCTAGTTTACATTAATTCATTAAGCTATGAATGAGGTTCTCTGCTGCCTCCCTTAGCTATGGTGGTAAGGATCATATTGAGTGATATTTGCATATTCACAGCATATTTATTTCTAGCAATTTTATTTGTATGTTAAATGATGGGAATAAAATTGGAACACTGAGTTGTCACCTTTCTAATATCTTAATATACATTTTGTATGTAATTTTTTTTATTATAAACTAGTGTATTAAACCATGGCATTCATCAACTGTTATATCTAACTTATCAAAACTTGGCCTTTTTTGTTGAAAATGACATAGTGAAACAATAGATTGAAATGTAATAGAAGCTGAATTGTCCAGGATATACTTTATATCTTGTTATATACTGTATTGAGAACTTTTACAATAAGGTTATCAAAATAATTATGGTGACTTTCTTGACATTTATCAGGAAGAAGAGCTCTATGCATGTCAAAGAGGTTGCAGATTATTTTCAATTTGTCAGTTTGTGGATGATGGAATTGATTTGAATCGGACCAAAATGGAATGTGACTCTGGTAATACAAAGTGACTTTTTCAAGTTATAATTTAAAAAAATGGTTAGAGGAGTGTAGATATCCTGGTAAATTGCAAGTAGAATGTCATAATGACTTAGGGCAGGGGTCGGCAACCTTAAACACTTAGGGAGCCATTTAGACCTGTTTCCCACAGAAAAGAAAACACCGGGAGCCACCAAATATTTCCCCTGCCTGACTATTTCCTGAGCAGCTACAAAACAAGTTGAATTAAATGTTCTGTTTTCTTCTGAAACTTTTCTTTTCTTGGATTTATCCACAGTTGGCCTACTGGGGGTTGAAAAGCTTAATAAATTGCATATCAGTGGCAGTTGTGACACATATTTTGAATGACGGAGCTGCAGCAGAGGGATGAAAGAGCCACATGTGGCTCCAGAGCCGCAGGTTGCTGACCCCTGACTTAGGGTGTTGCCTAATCACAGAGGTCACATAAAACCTTCATGCAAATGAAATATAAGACAGAATGTAAATCTGAGCCCCAAGTGCCAAAGAAAAGATTAACCCCCAAATCACAGCAAACTATTATTTCACAAAAGGAAAAGTGATTGGAATTAGAATATCCACCCCAGTTAACAGGCAAGCATACTGTAGCTATCCCATTTTCAAACAAACAGACATTACATACTCTAGGCAAAACAGCTCCTATAATAACTGATGCAGAACTCTACCAAGCCCTTCCCAGCCTACCAATTAGTGGTTAGAGCCTTCAATTTTAGAAAGCCTTGTGGCTGGCTACTAAAACTTCCTTTATCCCATTCTCCGTTCTGAAAAATTTTCAAGATTTACACATACTGTAGAAAAAAGGGATATAATGTTAAAGACATTTATTGTTATTTATTTAGCTTAGAGAGGTAAAAGTTAGTTCAAAGGCTACATGTTGCTTATTGCCTTTTCATGAAAAAGAAATCTAATGGTTGATTTGGCTTATGACATAAGCCCAGTGAAGTTTTGCTTGCTTTCTGTTTTGATAACACTGTTTTAAAATCTTATGCATTACTTTATTCAACTGTAAATCCTACTGACGTGACTAGTATTCCTCTCCCAAGTCAGTATGCATAGGAATAGGCGCTTAGTAAATGTGTTTGATGCACATTTATGGGAAGACTCTATTTTTCCCTTGTAATTCGTTTACGTGTTTTTTCTGATTACATGCTTGCCTGTTTGCTTCTATAATCATGATGTATAGTAAGTTACATCTCAAGAGATTTTAAAAAATAAAAGGATCTGCCTTCTACAAACAAAGGATCTACAGAAAGCTATACCAAATTATTTCCCCTTGTCTCTTTTCTCCTGTCGTTTAGTTATCTTGGATTTTAGTTTACAGAGTGTGAATATTAAAATAGTTTGATCTCAATTTGCATTTTTAAATACTGGCGTGTTCTATCGGTATGGGCGTCAAGAAGTAGAGTCCAAAACTAATAGTATTAAATAGTGATTCCATGTGTGCTTCATCACTGCTATGGAATGTGCAGCCCTTAAAACTGAGAGAATTGATGTTATTTTGCAGCATGTACTGAGGCATATACCTCCCAGTCGGATGAGCAATACGCTTGCCATCTTGGATGCCAGAATCAGTTGCCATATGCTGAACTGAGGCGCGAACAAGTAAGTAATCTCAACTGTTAAAGCAGAAGCAGTTGAAGTTCACTGCTTGTACCTCCTGTTCTGCAGCTGATTTACATGCATGTATGAAGAACACTTTTTTAAAAAAAAATCAACTTTTTATTTGTAGCTCATGTCCTTAATGCCAAAAATGCATCGACTCTTCCCACTTACCCTTGTAAGATCCTTCTGGAGTGATATAATGGAAACTGCCCACAGCTTCATTACCTCTACCTGGACTTTCTATCTTCAAGCTGATGATGGCAAAATACTGATATTCCAGGTACTCGCTAACTTGCGTCACTAGAATGTAAAGGGGTTTGTACAAAGGTGCTTCTAATTCAGTCGTAAATTAAACTCTTGCCTATTTTTTTATAGCGTTTTAGTCTTAAGTTAATTAGGTGTGTAGTTTAAAATGCTTACAGACTAATGTATCTTGAGGAAGATGGGTAGCACGAAAAATAAATATTTATTTGTTTGCTTAAATACATACAGGTAGATCTTAACTTCAGACTAAAATTGAGCCCCAAATTTCTGTTACTAAGCAAGACATTTGTTAAGTGAGTTTTGCCTCATTTTACAATCTTTCTTGCCATGGTTGTTATGCAAATCAGTGCAGTTATTAAGTTAGTCATATGTAAAATTTCCCCATTGACTTTGCTTGTCAGAAGGTTGAAAAACGGGATCACGTGACTCCAGGACCCTGCAACGATCATAAATATGAGTTAGTTGCCAAGCATCTGAATTTTAATCATGTGGCCAGGGGAATGCCATAACAGTCATACATATGAAAAATAGTCATAAGTCACTTTTTTCAGTTCCATTGTAACTTTGAACAATCGCTAAATGAACTGTTGTAAGTCGAGGACTACCTGTAAATAAATAAAATAAAAACGTGACTGCTTAAACTAAAATTATTAACTCCCGTGTATGATGATTTCAGCTTTGTACACATTTTCTACACTAATTTGAAGATTTTATTATAATTCCAGTCCAAACCAGATGTTCAGTATGTACAAAGTCCCGATCAGGAAAACCAAGATTTGAAAGCATCATCTCTAGCCAAGACATCTTGTAAGTTACCCGAAAAAAGTTGGGGACTATAAAAGAAGTAATTGTGGATTGGGAAAAGATGTTTCTGTGCAGTTATGAAAACGGTATATTTTTTAAAATTAACAATTAAGATTTCTTATCACCTTTTAATTGGTTTTCTGTACTGATGATCAGAAAATGTAGAATTGAACATCAGATAAATTCAGTATAATGACTAGAAACTCCATTATTTACACAAAAGTGAAAAGTCGCTATATCTCTGGCATGAATGAGTTCTGCCCCTCCAGAGTCCTGCTGGTAATTTACAAAGGCATTCATGCAAGTCTGTACTTCCTCAAGAAGAATTCCTTAATTGTAGACATACTGGTTAAGCATGTAGATGCCGTCCTAAATGTCACTAGTAAGACTTCAGAGCAACTTTTAGTTTATATTACAGCAGCTGAAGCATATTTTTAAATGAACAATAGCTGCCTTGGTGGCTGAACTCCAGCAAGACATAGCATGCTCATAAAAATGTAAATATGCACTTTTTTTTTTCTGTTTTCTTCCAGGATTTTCTTCTAGCAAAAGGCAAATCAACTTTTTAATTTTATCTTATTAAAGAAAAAGCTTATAATGTTTAGCACAGTGATTTTTAAAGATGAAATAACGCTGGTCGATTAGTGACAGTAATATTTACAACTTGAAAAACATACATAGTCAAGCAGCTGAGTCTGCATATACACATGTCATATTTTTCCTTTTTTAAAAAGCATAAAGACACAAAATGTATGGGGGGGAATAGTTACAATTTTTTTTAAAAAAGGACAATTTTATAACTTAGGGTAAATGCATGTGGCTGGATCCTATTTTGGAATAGGTCATTCCATTTTTTTCTTACCTGAAGTAAACAGAACTTTGTTGACTCTAACAAAATTATGTGAGATGCAATGGTAATTCTCATTGTCCTGTACCAATCTGTTGATTTCAGTGCTTCTGTTTTCCAATATTGTAGTATGTATGGGTATATCAGTATATAAGCCACATCAATCTAATGTTCCACAATTTATTTGCTTATGCAGCCTGTAACAACTTTGCTGCTTTTCAAAGGTGACAAAGATCATATCTAAAATATCTACAATACATTATAAAAACTACAACACAAATCACTGAGAATAAAAAACAGTCATAGCAAAAAATATTTTTAACTAATTATATTCAGTCATGCCAACATATTGATGGATTTGTTGAATCTGCAAATGCTCTATGAAAATATTTCAAATTTTCTTTGGTATTTGATATCCTCTGTTTAACTCTTTGTTAAACCTTACCATTCCAGAATAATTTAACACATAGACTGAAAAGGTGCAAAGGTTTGCTTTATATACCTATGATTTCATAATTAAAAGCTCAATAAAGTTTTACTATGTTTTTTTTCAGTAGACTTACAGTTGGGAGGTCCACATGCACATAAAGGATCTTTTGATGAGGATGAAACTGAGAATTTCTTCAAATGTATTTCACTGTATGTATTTTTGGTATATGGAGTAATAGAGGAGCAGTATCTTTAGTTACCTACATTGAAGTTGATTAATTAACACAGTTACATTTTGATTTCTGTTGAATGATTCTTGACCAAACCTTTAGCAAATTAGCGCCTGGTTATTTATGCTATACCCAGTTGTTCTGTAAAAGTAGAAAGCTGCACCATAAAGTTGCACTTTCCCCTTACTCAACTGACATTCTTCATTTTTCACTGAATACTCCTTTCAAATCCAAGCTATTCTGTACTATTGTTCTCCAAGTGATATCAAATTAAAGTAAAGCTGTGTATAATGTTGCTGGTTAAATGGAGGATGAGAGATGCTAATATACCTGTTATATTGATGAGAAATTGTTTTGTTGGTTTATTTTAGATAGCTATATGGGTGTTAGCTATGGAGCAAAGATTTGACATCCTAGCTTGTCTCAAGCATTCCTACTTTAGATGAAGTAGAAATTTATTATTAACTAAAGTTTTTTGAAATTGTTTCAGTCACAATTATGAGGAGAAAAGACATAGTACATACAGGACAGATTGCACTATTGATGGATAGGATCTGAGTGGACAGTATTTTCAGTCAAAAAATGCTTTTTGCTTTTCCAATAAGAAGTGAGGCATTACTGGCAAGCCTCTGAATTTTTTACCTCCCCTACTTTTAATCCCCCAAAAGTTGTGGATGCCCCAACAATGGAGGTTTTTAAAAAGAAATTGGACAACAATTTGCCTGAAATGGTGTAGGGTTTGCTGTTTGAGTAGGGCATTAGTCTAGAAGACCTCCAAGTCCTTCCCAATTCTGTCATTCTTTGGAGTTGGGTGGGTTGGAAAATAGGTATGTCAAACCTCTTTTACTGCCTTTTTTCTAAATGAACAGTTATGCCAGTTAGTGTTTGGCTTTATGTTGGCTGTCTGTAATCATTCCTTACCTAAAACAGAAGCTATTTGAAAATCCTAAATTCTCAAATATAGTATTACTCTTCTGAAACTACATTTAGGTTGTTGGGTTTAATTGTGTAAGAGCAAATTAGTTTTCAGACAGAAAAATAATGTATGGAAAATATTTTCAATAAACCTCCAATTGTTTCAGGAATATTCTGTTTTCTTGCCTTCTAGAAATTCTGGTTGGATATTAACAACCACTCTTCTCCTGTCTATACTTGTGTTGCTGTGGATTTGTTGTGCAACTGTTACTACTGCTGTTGAACAGTATGTTCCATCTGAGGTAAATTACCACTTTTATGTTATGCTATGGCTTTCATTCCGTTTTTTTTCTGATGGAAATATGTGACCAAATAAACCTCTTGTTAGGGTTTGCAAATAACCTAAAAATTTTCATAAATAAAACTATTCATTCCTGTCATAAAATAAGCATGCAATTTTAATATCTATTTGGTCTGTAAGAAATATTAGGAAAGGGACTTCATCAAGTGCCCGTTGGAATCCACTGGTGAAAACACAGTGATCTCTCAGAGGCTTTTATGGCCATCTCAGGGGCCTCCATATATCCTGGCATACATGTATCCCCACAGATAATAGTTCTGCTGTGAAAGCTGCAATTAAACGGCCCATTTTAATCCCACTTTGTTTTCTTTTTCTAGAAGCTGAGTATCTATGGAGACTTGGAATATATGAATGAACAAAAATTGAATCAATATCCAACCTCTGCTCTCGTGATAGTAAAATGTAAAGCTGATGAAGAAGAAGCGGGACCCTTGCCTACAAAAGTTAACTTAACTCAGTCAGCAATATAAAATGGAAAAACAGATTTATTAATCTTAATTCTTTGACTTCTGTTAATTCTGGTAGCTTTTTAAAACTGAAGAGGCCTTGGAGTAAGTTAGCTAGTATTTAGATTCAAACAAAATTGCAGAATCAAAGAAGGAATGGAAATCAGCCTCTTTCAGCAGTCAAGCAAATCACACTGGGTGCAAGGAGTTGTAGTGTATTTACACTTGTCTATGTTTTCTTGGATTACTAAAAATCCTAAGTATTTGTCTATGCATTGACATTTGTATATTATGAACATATGTCAGAAAATATATTTGGAATCTGTTTCAAAAAGTTTAATAACTTTTTGGTAGTCAAAGGCACTTTAAGTTATCTTAGCTGTGGATAAATTAAATGACTGTAGCATAGCTTGCAAACTCTTTACCATTTCAAACATCTGTTTCTCCACAACTAAAAATAAAAAATTTTCTTTAACCTTTTCCTCTAATGAAATAATTGTGGCTCAGAAATAAACTTTAATAAAAAACCTTCTACATATTAAGAGTGTCACTTTTGCATTGCATTCCATAACAAGCCTTATAAAATTAGACATTCTCTGTGTGAAAGTTCTCCTTCAATTTGTCATCTTAGATTCATGGCGCCACTTTTCAAAAACTTTACTAAGAAGAATATGACTAGAAATCTTGTTTGACTTCATCTACGCAATATTTACCATTAACTTAATGGACTTATAATTAGAAAACATGATTTTCCTATTGCTCTCTCAAAAGTTCTTTCCTATCCATGCAATTGAAAGCTATTGCCTTTTAAAGTAAATTTTGATACATTAATGTATATTACAGTGGAAATGTGTTTAGTGTTAAAAAGAAGGCTCTAAAATCTTTGTTTCATGCTAATAGAATATTTTTGAAAAACACCCCTGAACAACTACAAAAGACTGAATATTGTCTCTGGACTGTTTTTAAAAAACAAATATAAATCTACTGAGCATTAGCTCTCAGGATACACAATAACTTTAGTATATCAATTATTTTTATTTTTATTTACAGGCATTAATTAAATTATTCTAACTACTTCAACTAGAATTGCTTTACATTATTTCTTTTTGGATTCCAACTCTTTATGATGTTTCTGTCTCTCAGGTGCAGATCTAATGCTAAACATACCGGTAGGTTGCATTAAGCATACCTGTGTAGGTTGAAAGAAAGTTTGTACGTTCTTTGTTGGAGGCTCTTCAATATATTACAATGAATTTGTTCAGTATGAGAAACATGAGCAAAACCATAATAATCATTCTACAATAAATTCATTAAAAGTGCGAGTAGTTCAGTTTTTTATAATATTCAGCTTTTCTTTAGTAGGCAAAGCCTACTTCAATGATATTATTATACAAAATTTAAGATTCTGCTCTGAAAACAATTCTGAAAATTCCTCAAGCGGCTTAGATGGGAGAACTAAGCCTTTCTATGCTAGATAATCTCACAATAGAAGCAGTCTCTAATTCCCTGCTATCAATATATCACCATAGCCTGATGATATCACCACAATGAAGCCAATTGTATAAGATATAGGAAATACAAGTGCAGAAGTTTCAAAAGCTAATGAGCCTGCTAATTAAAACAATTCTCAGAACCTCTGATCAAAAGACAAAACTAGTAGAAAATCTAGATTTGAATGAACCTTAATTTTTGCCCTTCATCTCATGGAATCTCCAGGAATAAAGTTTGAAAGAAACTGATTGAGAGAGTGATTTCTTGGCAGGGTTGGTTTTTTTTAAAGGAAAATACTGTGTATCACAACTTTTCAAGATCATTTCGATCCTAATGTAAACAAGTATAAAATTATATGTGCTTCAAAATATACCTTAAGTAAGAAAATAGGTGTTTCTCCAGCTGGGGAGGAGCCATCATTCAGAGTGGGTTGTCTCTGTCTCAGCCAATGGTGGACCGAGTCTACAGTTTTTGTGTATCTGGGCAGCTTCTATCTTATCCCAGAATTGACTCGGTCCGCCATTGGACCAGACGTGGCAATTCACCCTTCCTGTTGGCTTCTCATTTTCCTTGCTAATTCTCTCAAAAAAAGTTTTTATATTTCCCTGACTTGGACTGTTCTTCGACTTCCCAATCTCTGGATTCCCGAACTTGGACTGGATTGACTACGAACAGTAAGCGAACTTCGGCCGCTTGAGCTCGCGCGCTGCGCTCGCCTTCGGGCAGCGTGGCCGGCGCCTGTTCGCGGCCGCTCCCTTATCTCTCCGATCGCTTGGGCGCTTGAACTCGCGCGCGCGGCTTCAATTACTCGCCGCAGCAGCCGCTTGTTCGCGCTGAAGATAAAAAAAGTGATTGGGGCCAACCCGCCGTTTCGCCGGTACCCAGAGCTGCAGCCCGCGCTTGATTTTGTCGCGCGGGCTTGCCCCGGCGCCATTTTAAACGGACCAAAAAGGGCGCGAAAATTTGCAGGACCCGGCGGGGCGCGCTAGAACGCTGTTCGCGCGTCTCAGGAGGCCCCTCTATTAGCGCCGGACAACAGGCTGCCGCAGCCCGCGCTCGACTAATATCGCGCGGGCTTCACAATTGCTAGCAAGCCTTTACAGCAGCGCCAAAACCGCCGCCTTAGAGCCCGCGCTTGAGCCTGTTCGCGTGGGCTCGCCTCCCCAGCCTCTCAGCCAGGCGAGCGTCTGCCTCATAGGCCGCTAAAGGGGATTGCTAGAGCTGCGTCAGAATGCCGGATCAGGCCAAGGGGCCCGCCAAAAGGCGCCATAAATCAAAACACGTTGGCACAAACACGGAGCAAGGCACCTCCTCCTCACGGGCGGAACAAAGAGTAGAACAACGCAGGGACAAGGTCCTGTCCCAGCTCCACTCTAAGGCCGCTGCCCAGGACACCGCCATCCAGACAGCATCGCCAGAGAGGCCCAGCGCGGGGGTGAATCCCACCTCCCTTGATGACCCGGGCCTATTTAGGGCAGCGCTGGAGCCTTGGGGTCCTCACCCCATCTCAGACGCCCAGGGTGGGACCCTGGCTCCACCTCCGGCACAGCCAGCACCTCCTGACCCTCCTCCCACCGATCCCAATGCTCCAACGACACAGCCCCCTCAGACATCCCCCCAACAACCTGCTGAGGGTCAGGTGCTCATGGACCAGGCCACCCTACAGGCGCTGTTGGCCGCTGCGGTCCAACAGGGCATAGCAGCCAGCCGCGGGGGATCCGTCGAGGCTCAGACAAGGCCCGCAGCAGCCCCGTCTGCTTCGGCTCCTTCCACTCAACGTGGCCTATCCCCAGTCAGGGCCTCCGCCTCGGCGGCAGAGGACACAGACCACGGCCCCGTGGCAGAGGGAGAAGAGGACGACGCTCTCTCTGAGGACGAGGAGGAAACCACCGAACAGCAGCCTCCCGCGGGTCTGTTTCCCCCAGCTCTCTTCCATTCCTTGCTCCACAAGGCACGAGCCCTGGCGGGCTTGGCTCCCACGCCTGTGGCCCCCGCAGCGACGGCGGCACCATCACAGCTAGATCCGATTTTCTCTCAGTTCGTTCCAGAGGTGGATGTGGTTCCAGCCCCACCTTTGTTCCTCGACAACGTGACCAATCAATGGAAAGCTCCCTCCTCAGGCCCTCAACCAGCGGCGCTAGACAAGAAGCACTTCCACGTGGACCAGAAATTAGCTGACCTCCTGGACGTGCCAGTAGTGGATCCGGCGGTCATGGCGCTCTACACCAACGCAGCCCTGCCCGGGACCTCCGATGATGTCCTACGTCCCGAAGATAAGAAGGCGGAGCAATCCTTGATCAAGGCTCACCAAGCATCGGCCTGGGCAATCAAGGCGGCATCCTCAGCATCCTTTTTCTCTCGGTCTGCTCTCCTGTGGCTTAGGTCCATCCAAGAGAAGATTCCAGATGATGAACTACGCATCCACCAGGATTTAAACAGAGTCTTCGCCTGCACCCAGTTTGCGGCTGACGCCTCTCTGCACGCTTCTCGCTTCTCCGCCAAGGCAATGGGGTCGTCCATCGCCGTGAGGAGGCTTCATTGGCTTAAGCAGTGGCAGGTGGACTCTCGCCACAAGTGGCGTCTGGCCACGGCTCCATACAAAGCCCCAAACCTCTTTGGCGAGTCACTGGATCCTATAGTGACCGAAAACAAGGATAAGCGCAAGGTCCTCCCGACTCTCTCTAGACGAGGTAACCCCAGACCCGCCCCGTACTCACGCCGGCCCTTTCGAGCCGCTGACCAGGGTTTCACCCCCCCCCGGGCCCCGGGTCAGTTCTCCCAGTTCAGCTACCGACAGCGGCAGCAGTTCGCCGGAACCGGGAGGGGGAGATCTTCTAAACGCCCTTTCAGAGGGACCAACAACCGTCCCTTCCGTAGATCCCGCTAGTCTCGCCAGGTCCGCTCCCATTGGAGGCCGCTTGGCTCTCTTCAGTCACTCTTGGGAGCGCTCGTCTACTGACGCCTGGGTTATTCAAACCATCACGTCCGGCCTGAGACTCGAATTCACCTCCACTCCCCCGAATTCCTTTTTTGTTTGCCCTAAGTCCCGGATCCCCGCCAAGAAGTCACTAATGGACGAGGCGGTTAGACACCTCCTGGATATCCGGGCAATTCAGCCAGTCCCTCCAGAGCAGCTAGGACAGGGTTTTTACTCAACCCTCTTTGTAGTCCCCAAGGCCTCGGGGGGATGGAGGGCAATTTTAGATCTTAAGCGCCTGAATCGCCACATTAAGTACCGGCGATTCAAAATGCACTCCCTTCAGTCCATCCTGGGCAACATAAGGCGGGGGGACTTCCTAGCGTCCCTAGATCTGACGGAGGCCTACCTGCACATCCCAATCTTCAAACCCCATAGACAGTACCTTAGGTTCTGTTATGCAGGTAGGCACCTCCAATACAGGGCGCTTCCCTTCGGCCTGTCTTCGGCCCCCAGGGTATTCACCAAGGTGCTGGCAGCCCTTGTAGCTTCCCTCCGTCTGGTTCCAGTCAGGCTGCAATGCTATTTGGACGACATTCTTGTCCAGGCCTCGTCCGAGGCCTTAGCACGCCAGCACCTGGAATTAGTCATCGATACCTTGGAGGAACATGGCTTCTCCATAAATAGAGATAAGAGCCATCTGAATCCTTCCACCTCCATCCTGCACCTGGGCGCTATTGTTGATTCCATGGAGTGCAAAGTGTATTTGTCCCCAGAGAGGCGGAAGGACATCAGGTCCCACGTTTCCCTCATCCAACGGGAACCCAAGGTTTCCATAGCCTCCCTCTCTTCCCTGCTGGGAAAGTTCATCTCTTGCATTTCCATCGTCCCATGGGCACGTCTCCATTCTCGTCATCTCCAATGGCTGCTATTACCTTTTCAGAGGCAAGGCCGCTCCACGTCCAAGTCCAGGATCCATCTTTCCACGGAGGTGCGTCGGTCCCTGACCTGGTGGCTATCGCCGGATCTATCCAAAGGGTCTCTCTTCAAGGAGCCGCAGAGGATAGAGGTCACAACGGATGCCAGTCTCTCCGGATGGGGAGCCCACTCCGAAGGTCAGCTAGCTCAGGGCCAGTGGTCTCGGCAGGAGGCCACCGCATCTATCAATTGGCTGGAGCTACGAGCGGTCAGTCTGTCACTCAAGAGCTTTGCCCATCATCTCTCCGGGAGACACGTGTTAGTGATAACGGACAACACCACCTGCATGGCCCATGTCAACAGACAGGGGGGCACTCGCTCACAGGCTCTCATGCAGGAGGCCCTTCGGTTGGGTCTATGGGCGGAGAGGCACCTCCTCTCCTTATCCGCTATCCACATCCCGGGCCTGGACAACACGCAGGCCGATTGGCTCAGCAGAGCGGAGATGGACCCGTCCGAGTGGCACCTGCATCCGGATCTGTTCCAGCGGGTAGCTCTTCGCTTCGGCCGACCCACAGTGGACCTCTTCGCAACGCCGACCAACTCCCAACTCCCCCGGTTCTTCTCCAGGTTCCCCTCCCAGGGAGCGGAGGGAGTGGATGCACTACGCTCCCCTTGGCCAAGGGGTCTACTGTATGCATTCCCCCCCCAACCCATCCTTCCACGACTCATCCAGAGGATCCTGGATCTCCGGGCGGAAGTGGTGCTCATCGCTCCTCACTGGCCCCGGAGGCCTTGGTTTGCGGACCTCCGGGCGTTATCCATCTCTCCGCCATGGCGCATACCATACAGACAGGACATGCTCAGCCAGGGGCAGTTGGTGCACCCAGACCCTCAGTGGTACCAACTGACCGCCTGGCACTTGAGCGGGATAATATGAGACAAAAGGACTACGACGAAGACGTCATCTTGGTTATGGAGGCTTCCCGCAGACCATCCACCCTGCGTATCTATGCGGCTACGTGGAAGACATTCTGCACATGGTGCGCCACAGAGGGTTTGTCGCCCACCAGGATCCCGCTTTCGAAAGTACTTCGTTTCCTCAGGAAAGGGCTGGCGATGGGCCTCTCGCCCAATACCCTCCGCAGACAGGTGGCAGCACTGTCATCTGTGCTATCCTGTCCACAAGCATCCTCCTTGGGACAGCTTCCGGACATCAAGAGGTTTCTCCGAGGGGCATCAAATATCTGCCCGCCTCCAGTACATCGCTTCCCTACGTGGGATTTGCCTAGAGTCCTACAGTCTCTCACGGGACCGCCGTACGAGCCCCTCCGCACCGCATCCCTGCGCTACCTTTCCTACAAGGTGGCCTTCTTACTAGCAATTACATCTGCGCGCCGGGTGTCCGAACTCTCGGCTCTCTCTACCCGGCAGGATTTATGCATCTTTCACTCGGACAAGGTTATCCTGAGGCTCGACCCACTGTTTCTCCCCAAGGTCAACACGGCCTTTCACCGAGCGGAGGAGCTGGTGATTCCATCATTTTGTCCCAGACCTCATCACCCCAGGGAGCGTCTCTGGCACACCCTGGACGCGCGACGGGCGCTTCGAATATATGTCGACAGGACACGCGAGTTTCGACGCTCAGAGGCCCTTCTGGTCGCGTTCCTTCCCAGGTCTCTGGGACAACGGATATCTCCAACCACCATCGGCAGATGGATTCGGGGGGTCATCGCAAAGGCCTATGACTTGTCATCACTACCGCGGCCTTCCGGCATCACTGCACATTCTACACGCAGCGCCGCGACCTCGGCCGCTTGGGCAACACAGGTTCCCATCCAGACGGTGTTGCGGGCCGCCACTTGGTCCTCGCCATCCACTTTCATCCGCCACTACAAGATAGATGAATTCGCGGCTGAAGAGGCCACTTTTGGCAGGAGGGTTTTGGAACAGGTCTGCCAGCAAGCGCATTGATTCCTGAAGTTCCTCGACCTTTGAGTTCCCTCCCTTATTTTTTGTTGGGGCTTTGGTAAGTCCCACTCTGAATGATGGCTCCTCCCCAGCTGGAGAAAGGGC
>JANHGD010002584.1:23925-36620 GCA_027560375.1 Imantodes cenchoa
ACATACACACACACACATACACACACACACACACACACACACACACACACACACACACATGATTTTGAATTTTTAAAAAGATTTAGGCTAATAGCATATAATAAGAATATAATAGAATATAATAAGAGGCGGGGAGAGAGAGAGATGCAGAAATATAAAAGAAAGAGGAAAGAGGGGAAGGGAGCTACCTGGTTGTCCATGTCTCTGATGACTAATAAAACTGGACTATCAAGAGAAGATGATTTACGATACAGAGTTTTCAAGCTGGTTCCATGCTCTTGTGTACTGTAGACAAGCTTCCATGGATATCCCTGCACTCGAGCTGGGAGGGACTGAGCAAGCTAGAACAGAAAAGAAAATGCTGTTCTTTAAAAGGCAACATTTTGTCAGGTATTATGAGTAAATTTGCTGTAAACAGTCTATCTTATATTCACTGACATGCAGAAAGTTAAAAAAAATCCGTTTGTTTTTTTTTAAGTCAGGACAACATGTAATAACCATCACAAGAGTGAGGGACAACATCGTCTGATGTTGAATCAGGCAGTGAGGATTACTAGTATAGTTGTCCTACTGGATCAAAAAGTCCAATTCTTTTCATTTAAAATGTGGCACCTTGGATCTGATGCTACATTTTCAAACAAAAGGCAATCACGAATTTAGAAAAACTGTCTATCCCATTATCCTTGGAACAGAATTCTGGCCTCTAGAAAAGAGAAAGGAGCCTTGATCTTATGCCAGGGAGTCTCAAAACTGGAGGAAACTTAGGTGAGTTTAAGGCTACACCAGTGACTAAAATTGCATCTGAAATTAATACAGAAGGCCTCAAAAATGTGGATTAGGCACAAAGAATGCAGGAAGTCCATTTTAAGATAAGGCCTGATTGTACACCCCGGATTCAAAGTAGTGTTATTGGCACAATGTTGGGCCAGCAAAAATGACAAGTGTTCAAGCTCTATTTGGAAATTTTAAAAAAACTGGAGGCATTTTAAAACTAACAAATGTATTATTTATTTGTGGGCTACACTCCATTTTATAGGCTATCTCAAAACCATGTGCCATCATAAACAAGTTGCTTTTAAAGAAGACCCTTGTAGCATCAAACTAACAAAGCTACCTATCTTGAATTTCAAAGTACCATGAAAAAGACAGTAACAACTCCAAGCAGAAATAAATCATGGTCAGCGTTTTTACCTGTTCCACATGCATGTTTTCTAAAAGCGCGCTTTCATTTTTTAAGGTAGGCAATGCATCATCTTCACCCTCATCTTCACAGTAGCTGCAGACACTCTGTCGGCGTTTTGCCTCTTCTACAGTTATAATCTAGACAGATGAAAACGTTTTTATATCTTTCATAATGGTATATGAAAAGTTGATAAAGGAGAAAATGTATTCTATGCCAGGGGTCTCCAACCTTGGCAACTTTAAGACTTGTGGACTTCAACTCCCAGAATTCCTCAGCCAGCAAAGCCTTAAAGTTGCTAACGTTGGAGACCTCTGTTCTATGCAGCAGGGTTTCTCAACTTCAGTAACATGAACAGGTATGGACTTGAGTTCCCAGAAGCAGGCTGGCGTTGGAATTTTGGGAGTTGAAGTTGAATGTGCCCAGGATGGAAAACACTGCCATACGGGGTTAAGGAATCATAAGAAAAATAACCTCAAATGTGCTACTGCGGAAACACAAAGGATCGTTTTGTTGTAGAGATCCTGACAGCATTCATAAAAAGCTTTACAATAAACTATGACAAAATTTAGTGAAGTTGTAACAAGCTATTTGCACAATGGCTTGCTAACCCCACTGAACTACATAGTACTTGTGTAAACATGTAAAGAAGTTCAGGAAGCCTGCAAGTATCAAAAAAAGGAGATCAGGAAGCCTGCAAGTATCAAAAACTTTGAGCTAAGGGAAGGAAATAACTCAATTTTCAGCCATAGCATCCATATCTTTAATTCTGTTCACATGATAGTATTAAACATAAGAACTTCTATAAACTAATTTAAATTGTTCATCTCTTAGACATTTTTTTTTCTTTTCAGCAACAGCAGCTTTATCACTGCTATTTGAACTAAACAATCATGTAAGCAATGAAATAAGTAATACCACGAATAGGAGAACCAGGTTATATAAACCAACACTTAAAAGAAATATTTAAAGTTAATATTTTAAAATTATATTATGCACGTGCCATTTAAAATACATCGTTTCAAATATCGCTGTGAAGAGAACATTCAGGCACATTTCTAAATTAAAAACATTTAAATAAAATACTGTTAGCTTTATTATTAGCTTTATAACATTACTAGGTCAATTCTTGCCATTGAATACAGTGATGAGATTATAAGACATAGGCGGTGAACTAAATAAGGACACTGTCTAACATTGCCAAATATTGTCAATTGATATGTGAGCCTCTTATTATCATGTTAACGTTTCTTGACAATGCTATAAAGCTTTTTTGAACTACTAGATGAGACTAATCCAGAATAAGATGCCTTACAAGGTAATGTTGTGGTATTAATCAGCATGTATTCCATGAAAATGTTCTATAAGAAGACTTTTGTTTTAGAGAAAAGTATTATGATGACCAGAATTTATGTTCTATCATTTTATGGAGTACCTATTCTATGAAATAACCATTCACGTAATTAGATCAGATGCTAATTTATTCTATACTGTCATCCTACAGCCTAAGTTTCCTTTCAAGTTTGAAACATAAACTGACGTTATTTTTAACCAATTGGTTTAGTTTATCATTGAAGTTTCTCAATATTGGAGAACTGTAGTGTTTTTCTCCCAATGAATTATATTAATAATAACATAAGTTACTAATCAATAATAGTGATCAAAATATTAATATAAAATAATTAGAAAAGCATGATATAAGAACAAAAAGGGAGTTAATATATTTTCCAATCTGGAAAAAAAATATGAACCAATTTTAAGCAATTGCATTTCAAAGACAGAATAGATTTTAGGTTAAAGGTAATTCTAGTCCTCAACTAAAAATAAAACAATGATCAAAAGAACATACATGAAAAAATACTTCATAATAGGGGAAAATAGGAAAATGAAAGGATGAAAATAATCAGGATTAGGAATACATTTTAAATCTGTTGATATACTCAGTGACCAAACTTTAAATTCTACTAATCCCAACAGGATTTATTTGAACTCAGACATTCAAAAGAAAGCAATTCAGAAGCATGTAGCAGGAACCCAATTAAGCTGCCTTTCCTGAAAAATGTGATATGCAAATTATCTTAACATTCTCTGGCACGTGCTAAACAAATCAGTAAAAATCAGTTTCTTCTGAAATTGCCTTTCCATTCTGCATATGAACTTACAACCAACTCTTTCACGTGCGTTCAGTTCAGTGTTTTGTTGCTAACCAACAAAAGAACTGGGGGAAAAGTCAGAGAGATTTCAGCAGATTTTCATACCTGCACAAAAGGTTCCTGTTCCTTCTCAGGCCTAGCACAATACAGAATTTGAAAATCCAAAGCCATTCCCTTAACTCTCATTTTTTAGCTTCGGTTCCTTTCCCACTTTCAAGGTCTGCTCACAAAAAGAAACTGCTGCTACTTGCTTGGAGAAAGAATGAAAGCATGCTGTCTATACTTCCTTGAAGAATTAACTTTCGTTTTCCCCTGTATAGCACAACGAGTAACCCGGCAACCTTAAATTCATAAGAGGAACTGCCATAGAAATATACCCAGGCAGCTGCTGCAGCTAATTTACAGATCGTATCTTGGTTATGATTTTGAAATTGATGTTCATTCTCTGATTTGTGAAGACCAGGTTACTTATTACCATTCCAAGAAGCTATAATGGGAATATGTAATATAATTCTGTCTCATTGATTTATTACTGGTATTACTCTTCAAGTCCATCTGATTGAACAGGCTTAATTATTATTGCTGTATGAATATTTTTTATTATGGTGACTGACCAAACAAAAACACATTAAAATAAAGTAAAAACAAAATAAGATAAACTATTACAATTGGTGGTGGGTTCATCACTAGGCAATAAAAGTCTGTCTAATTGTACAGGCAGTACAATAAAACGTAGGTATATTGAAGGAAACCTAGTATTATTTAAGAGAAATTATTTTCCTGACAACTACAGAAATGTTCCTGATCACATTTATGAACCACATTTATGAACTACAATATAAAAATGCCTACTAAATTAAAGGTTGTATCCAGACATCCAAGTAAATAAACTTAATTATAACAACTGATCAGCATGCTGCGATAAGTTGCTCAATTTTTGGCCCTTTTCTTCAAACCACAGTTAATAGCCTTGCCTGTGACTTATTGTGAATGCAGTAGTTTGTGATTTAATAGGTCAAAATTAGAAGCTGTTGTTTCTTCAGCTGAGACAGCCTTGTTTGGAAAGAAACAAACCAATATTTCTGGTTCACAAATCAGACTGTTGAGGTTTGTTTAAACTACAAATTTTACGGTATTCTGAATAAATACCTGGCTTTAAATTAAATAATGTACTCTACTACCTTTAAGAAACTACTCCTATATGAAACAATACTAAAACAATAACATGAAACAATAAAAGATACCGTACTAAGTTAATTTTCAGCATTCTTCATACACATGCAGAGCGGTTTTTTTCCCAAGAATTGGCTTTGTTCCAGCAAACTTTAGTTGCTATCAATAATATAACATTCAGCATCTGCCTGGCTAAGACCTTCATCAGGAATTTATAGATTTTATAAAGCAAAAAGAATGTTGGGTCTTCCTCCCACACCCAAAACACAGCTGTTCAATTGGAGCTGTTATAGGTGGGCAATCAATGTAATTTTGTTGTTGTTGAGTCAATTTTCGTTTGAGTAAAACTTAACTCTGTGTGTCCCAAAGATGATTTTTCAAGACGCAATTGGACTTTTTCTTTTTCTTTGAAGGCATTTCGCTTACCATCCAAGAAGCTTCTTCAGTTCTGAAATGAAGAAGGTTCTTGGATGAGAAACAAAAGTCTTCAAGGAAAAACATTTGCCTCTTGAAAAATCACCTTTGGGATAACTACAACCTAGATGACTGAGAATCTCCATAAATAATTGACTCCAGGTAACTTCATGAATAATCCATAGGGTTTTCTTGATAAGAATAACTGATTACAGAAGTGGTTGTGAGAATAGAAGATAGTAAAGTTTAAAAAAAACAATGGTTATTTTATTGTAAATCTTATTAGCAAAATTAAGACAGCAGAGATATCAAGCTTACAGGTTTAGAATTTTATAACTGTAAGACTTTGTTGTGACCATAAAAATATAAAGGCACATATTGCTTTTATTGCTCTGTGTAATTTTAACTACTTTGTATTTG
Source organism: Imantodes cenchoa (assembly GCA_027560375.1). Classification (NCBI taxonomy): domain Eukaryota; kingdom Metazoa; phylum Chordata; class Lepidosauria; order Squamata; family Dipsadidae; genus Imantodes; species Imantodes cenchoa. Next base: position 29,266 of record JANHGD010002584.1, read on the forward strand.
CTAACTTTGATTGTTGCTAGGCTCCATTCTGGGGAAGGATTATACTTTGTTTGCAATACATCGACAAAAAAACTGTTTTAAGTGTCCGGAAGATGCAAGAAAAACTTGTAAATTTCAGCTTTGCAAAATTGCTTGTTATACTAACTACCTTAAAATATATTTCAGTTAGGGATGCTGGTTGGGGGCCAACACAAATAGAGGACACTTGAAAAGGTTCCTCTTTTCATAATTTGTCCATATTCTGTATTTATGACAACATCCAGAGAATCCCCATGCAAAACTAACCCCATCTATTCTTAGCAAATATAAGTTAATTCTAATACCTTAAACCAGGGGTGTCAAACTCAAGGCCCGCAGGCTGGATGTGGCCCTCAGGGTGCTTGGATCTGGTCCATGGGGCTGTCCTGGAAAAAGCGAAGGACTGGCCTGTGGTGCCTCTACCAGTGAAAATGGAGCTTGGAGGTCCGTGCACGGCCCTCCCGAGTTTCATTTTTGCTGGCAGAGGGTTCCAGGAGGCAGCTGAAAACGGAGCTCGGGAGCCTGTTTTCACTGGCAGAATGCTTGAGCCACCACAGGCACTCCCAACATGAGTGATGTCAAGCTGGCCATGCCCCCCACCACGAGGTCAAACACAACCTTGATGCGGCCCTCAATGAAATCAAGTTTGACACCCCTGCATTAAACTAAAACAACGCTAAATCAGATGACAATTATACACAAAAGAAGAAGAAAAATATGCCTGGATTTTGATGATGGTTTATACAAACACAAAGTAACTGATCAAAGTTATGATATCAAACGATGACTTAACTCTACCCAACAAAAATGAGCAAATGAGATAGCTTAGCAAGGTACATTCATTTTTAAGTTTCTGAATAGCCCAATAACTTTTTCCATACTTTCTCAACTCATTCTCACCCATCAGTTCATGTCATTTAATAAAATATTGTGCTCTCTCTCAGATCACATTCATTAAGAAAGTTGCACATTTTTCCCAAACGCATGTTTGTTTTCACTATTTTTTTTCGATTCATTAGAGCATAACATACAACTACCAATAACTATGTTATTTTCATAATCATATATAACAATCTAGGTAACACCCTACTTTCCTTCTAGCCCTTAATTCATAATTAAATTTCACTTCCATTCATGTGCTGATCATCACCACTCTACAAATCAGGAAACTTTCATTACATTCTATTTCCCCTTATTCTTATATTCGTCAGTTCAAGAGATACCTGTTTTTCTTTCATTTCACTTGTTAATTCATGCTGTCTACTATTCATAAGTCACAAGCTATCATACAGCTATGCTGTCACCAGATGTGCTAATGGGCACTTTCCTTTGCCACCCATCATGCTTTGGGTCAATCGAAGTTTTCATATAAAGCTTTATTAATAAGAAAAACAAAGAGGAAAGTGGATTTCCAGTCTTAGATATACCTATGTTGTATGACTTGGACGCAGGAAGTTTTTTCATTTACTGGTTTACAGATTTAGATAATAAAAGGTAAAATGAATTATGGTCTTGGAGCTAAAAAAACCTATTAAGAATGAGACTGAAATATACCATGTGTTCCCCAAAATAAGACATCCCCTGATAATAAGCCCAATCGGGCTTTTAAGTGCACGGCAATAAGGCCAAGCACCTTTTTCAGGGTTCAAAAAATATAAAACATGTCTTATTTTCAGGGAAACATGGTAAAGAGCAAGAAAAATAAGATGGAAAGAAAATTGAGGAAATTCGGTGGGGCGGGCCGCGGGAGGACATTTTCCCAAATGAAACTAATACTAGTTTGAGTGAAATTTATTTGATAAACTCCTATCTTGAAATTGAACAATATGTGACAGGGAACTTTACTTTTAGCTCTGGGAATATTCGTTCACTAAGCAAAAGATATTTCAGTAATCTTGAATCTTGTAAAATGGAAATTAATTAACATTTTGAATGTTGCAACTGAGAAGTGGCTTTATTTGACCTATGGCTAATCAGATGATATTTGGTGTAAAACTAGATTAAGAAATTTATTATCTTTATTTAAGCATCATCTATGACATGCCTAGCTGTAAGAAAGTACTTTAAGAACCAATCTTCAAGCACCATATAGAAGTTGAGAATCAAATCCTTTTGTATTGTCTCTTCCCCTTACACCTGACACAGTTATTTATTTTTCAATAGTCAGTTGGCAAACACAAGAACTATAAACTGGACAATCCATAGGCTAAGGTGATTACAGCAGAAAACTGTTAATTACAATCTACTGTATAGTCTCAGATAATTCCAAAGTCAAGAAAACAAAACACTCACCTCCCAGCTTTTTGTTGAAGGTTCACTGAAGAAATTGTCTATCATGTCAAGCTCCTCCTTTTCCACCACCACAAAACCCTGTTCCTTAGCATCTTTGCCATATACATCTGGAGACCATTGTACAAAAAATGTATATAGATGATCTACCCTGTCAAATATAAAAAAGTTAAGAGCTTTAAAAACAATAAACTGGAGGATGCAAATTTACTCAAGTTTAGCATCTGTCTAAAGAAGATAATGCTACCAGAGTCATCATTGTGGAATTTTACCCATGAGCTTTGAAGCTAGTCTTCTTTATTGGCTGGTGACCAACAGTTGCTGGGAAATGACAGTTCCTGGTTTCTTGTAACACAAGATGAAATCATATTAGGCACAGATCATCCTAGCTCCAGGCATCAGCCAACAAGCAAACACCTTTCTCTTCCCTCCTCCAAGTACATTTTGGTCTCTCCTATGAACAGTGGTTACTCAAGGCTAGGAGTTGTGCATTTTGGTGCAGAAAATATCATCTATATAAACATCAATAGTAAAGTGCCATATTAGTGCACAAGTAAGCTAATGTATTCTGACAATGTCATTTCTACTCATTTCTTCATCAACTAAAGCCATGCAGTTCTTCTGAGCCAACTTTGCAGAAATAACATTATATCATAAAGAATGAATATCTTAAGTTTGACAGAGAGTGGTCAGACCATTTAAAGAACAGATTCTCAGAAAAAGAAAACTATCAGAGATTATCAGTGGGAAAGACAACCTATAAAGTTGACAAACTATAAATATTGTAATTCTTTGCAGCTGTTCCTGGACCTGCACTTCTAACTAAATTTGATAGCAGTGAATAAGGAGAGCTAAAATCCTACATGAAAGCAATATAAATACAAAAGCCAATTTCCCATAAAGTTTTGTAATAGAGTGACATTGTGCTTTAAATTGGCCCAAAATGTAACTTTATCCCTCATTCTGTTCCCAAAGCTTAACTTAACATTATTACCATGATCACAGAGGCTTTCAGGTTAGAAATGCTAACAGTCAAAACAACAACCAGCCAACTCCTAACACTAATATTTGCACACAAACAAGCTTCACCAAGGCTTATCCCAGGCAATAACAAAGCACCGGGCCTTGTTTTGCCCAGCAACACAAGGTAGCCAATGTAAACCCAGCAGGGTATCACCTTTGCATGAAACTGTCAGCAAGGAGGCATCTCCCAAAAATATGGATTTAGTTTCAATGTTTAGGGGTAGTTAGCCTTGACTTTTGCAGTTATTGACCCAAAAGGATAAGAGTGATAAAAATGCAGCCAACTGCTACTAAGACATTCCTCAATATTCTCTTATTAACTAATTTTCTTATCTATTACGGTGCTTTTTTGATCCTTTAATTGGCCTCTATTTTTGTAATACCGTTTCTATAACTATAACAGAGTTTTATTTTATTTTATAGTTGTTTTAATTCCTGTTAGGTGTTGTAATTGTTGAGCACTGTTGTAATTGTTTTCTTAAAAAAACATCATAGAAATTGACATAATAAATATAATTTAAATTATAATTTAAAAAATCAGAAGAGAATTCTGATACATCTTTTCTCCTAGGCGCATGTTTAAGGCACAAGTGTACATGCATGCGTACTTTAAAATGCCCTGGTATTACCAGCAACTTTAAAAGAGCCTGCAAAGTCATCCTTATCAGGTCCATATATTACATTAATGAAACTGTGAGGCTAGCTTGTGTTGGTTCCATACTACTCTTACTAAAGGTTTCAGCAATGCACATTGTCCCACACTTTGACTGAACGTTCTAATGCTCAACCAGGAGCATAAAAGAAAGGCTGTATTTCTTGTTCAGATATATGAACTGCATGGATCGATAGAAAATTGGCAAAGGCTGAAAGCTGCAACTTTTAAATAAAATCCATAATTCCAGTTCATCTCAGAAATAAAATTTATAGCATATCCAAGCTCCATAATTATTACTTTAGGGGCCAATTTGATGTGGTGGTTAAGGCACCAGGTTAGAAATAGGGAGGGCATGAGTTCTAGTTCCACCTTAGAAACAAAGCTAGCTTGGGCCAGTCACTCTCTCTCAGCCCTAGGAAGCAGAAGGTAATGGCAAACCACTTCTCAAATCTTGTCAAGAAAACTGCAGGAACTTGTCCAGGCAACCACCAGGAGTCAAGACTGACTTGAAGGTACAAAAATAAATATTATTCCACCCTTTAAAAGCATTTGTAGCAGTTTCTATGTTTCAATACTTTTAAAGCTTCATACAGAGTGATAACCAAACAGAGCTATAAATCACCAATCTTCCTTTACAGCAAGCACATACAAATATAGCATAAAGCAAAATATTTATACTCACTCTGCAATGCTGTTAACATTCCCCATTGCAAGAAACACAATGAAGGATCTTCAGTCAGCTAGGTCAGATGCAATTGTATAACTGGGTCAACAGGAATATTTGAACAAAAGCCCTTATAAAGTCTAACTCCTTAAGGTATGTGCAAAAAGATAAGGAGTATTCCTTCAGAAGGATGCCTATTTCACAATCACAGTGCAAGAGTGGTCAAGTCACTGTGTAATGAAGTTTCATTATCTGAGCTGATGCAGTACTTTTCTGCTACATGTCTAAAGTCACAACCAGGGCAAAAACATCCAGCAGGCAACAACTGCAGTTAAGACATACTGCACGTCATTGCAACGTATGTCATCTAAACTGCTATGCAATCGGTCAGCAAACTTGTCAGCTACCTAATGTCATTACCAGAGTACATGCTATATTGAAGAAAAATAAATAACAACACTCAGGAAACCTCTTAAAGATTAAGAAACTTTAGCCAAATGTTCATTGTGAAGAGTTCATTTGCAGGATTTCATGAAGTGGCTATTCTGTTGTAAAGATTCTTATAATCTCTGAACACACTGTAATGATGAGAGGACTGACATGTAACACAAGATTTGTTAAATGTAACATGCTGAGAGATGACATATATTACTAAAGAACACTTTTGAACAATTCTTAGATGACAATTGAAATATGAAACACATCAATGGAAATGCTGGAGAGTATTGCAGAAATTGTAATAGCAATAGCATTTAGACTTATATACCACTTCACAGTGCTTTACAGCTCTCTGTAAGCCAGGAGTGTCAAACTCAAGGCCCGTGGGCCAGATCTGTCCCATGAGGTACTTAGATCCGGTCCACAGGGCCACCCTGGAAACTGTAAAGCATCAGCCCGCAGTGCCTCTGCCAGCAAAAATGGAGCTCTGTTTTCACTGGCAGAGGTTGCAGGAGGCTGTTGCAGCTGAAAACGGACCTCACGAGGGCCGCAGAGACCCTCCTGAACTCCATTTTCACTGGCAGAGGGGTTTCAGGAAGCCGTCGCAGCCCAAAAAAGAGCTCAGGAGCCCATTTTCACTGGCAGAGTGCTTGGGCCACCACAGATACCCCCAACACAAGTGATGTCAAACTGGCCATGCCCCCACCGAAGTCATACACAACCCCGAGGTGGCGCTCAATGAAATTGAGTTTGACACCCCTGCTCTAAACTGTTTACAGAGTCAGAATATTTCCACCAACAATCTGGGGCTTCATTTTACCAATCTTGGAAGGATGGAAGGCTGAGTCAACCATGAGCTGCTCAGAATCGAACTCCTGGAGTGGGCAGTGAGTTAGCCCTGCATTACTGCATTCTAAACACTGCATCACCATGGCTCTTTAGACTGAATGTTCTCAAGAAGGGAGAAATTAATTTTTTTTCAAGGACAAATGACTATTGTTCAAGTTTATTTTAGATGACTTCATCAACAGAAGTATGTGTTTTGATACATGGTCACGGGAAACAGTGACCATGAAAACACACACACTCATACACACTTTGAAAAGGACCCAAGAAGCATTTCACAAAGACCTTGAACATACCTTTCTCGAGGGACAGCAAACCAGTATTCCGGTTGCTTTCGTCTTTTATGATATTGTTGATCCATCACAGCTGACTGGGAAATGAAAGTCTTCCTCATAGGCGTGCCCACTTTGATGCACAGAAACATTGGTGGGGTCTTGCTTTTTTCCTCTTTTGAAGGAAGCATATCTGAATTCAAGAGATTGTCCAGTCACAAAAATACCAACACAACAGATTAATAATGTAACAAATACGTACATAGAAATACCAGTAAGTTTGATAATAAATCATATTACCAGTTCTCCTACATAACAATCATTATGTTGCTAACCAATAAAATTGCAGAATTTTTAAAATTTAAAAAAAATCATAGAAAATATAAACGGAGTCTTCTTTCTGCTGCACAGTTATGGGAGGAATATTGGTGAGAGTATGTGAGAAGACTATCTCAATAGTCAACTCAACTTTTTAAGTCTTAGTTCCCTGTTAAGAAAAATTAGTTGAATTCCATCTTTGCTCTTTAATTATGAAAGTGTTCTATACTTAAACAAAACTTTTGCCAGTTAGATTGTTAAGCTTTAATCTACCATATGCTATTCTTTATTTCTCACTGATGATGTTTTACTTAGCACATTTTAATGCCCGAGTTTTCTGAGAAAGAAAACCAATGTGAAGTGCTCAAGCACTCATTCTGTATGTTTCCAGATAACTGCAGAAGCATTTTCCTTGAAATTCTAGCTTTTACAAACAGAGAGAGAGAAAAAGACAGAGAAAGAGAGAGACACAGAGAGATTGAGATTCCCAACAAGATCATATACAGTAGTGGTTCCAAAACCCTTTACTACCGGTTCCCCATGCGTGCAACGTTTCTGCGCATCCGCAGAAGCATCCCGGACGGGTGGGCGGAGCCTCCCACCGCTGCCGCTACTGGTTCTAAGAACTGGGTCAAACCAGGAGCAACCCACCACTGATCATATAGGTATGTTTGGCAGCAAGACCTTGGAAAAAGTTATTCTCATGACAATCCTAGAAATTAAAGCACTAAGAACTCATCATATGTATACAGACAGATAGCATTGGCATCCTTCAGTCTCGAAAGACTATGGTATCATACTCTGGACTCTCCAGAGCATGAAGCCTGGGTAG
>JANHGD010002588.1:30492-45712 GCA_027560375.1 Imantodes cenchoa
CACCCTCTTTTAGTGGGGGGGGGGAGGTGTGTCTTATACTCCGAAAAATAGGGTATTTATAATCTGCATCATAGGAAAACTCTGCTTTTATTGAGTGTTCTTCTGAATAGAGGAGACAATATTTAAACTGATTCATGAAACTGATTTGAGTCAAGATGAAAAGATTTCATGACAGGCCAGTCCTTTGGTTTCTCCAAAACATTTGGCTGTTTCTTCAGCTTATTTGAGATTAAATCTTGATTCATTGGAGTTCGTATGTAGTTAGACACACATGTAATGTTAATGGGATCCCCCTCTTTACCTCCCCCCCCCCAAAAAAACCAAAACATACAATGTCTTGTACATTTTTGGATTAATCCCTATTGGACTGTTTGCAAGACAGTGTAAAAAATGTTCTATTGTCCAGTTGAATTAAAAAATGGGAACAAATTGGCTAAATAATTCAACAGTATAAAATAAAATAAAATGGAAATAGAGAAAGAATGAAAGGAATATCCAAAAGTGAAACAGTTCACAATTAAAATTAAATAAGATATCTTTATATATCCTTTAATGAAATCTGTAACTCTGTATCTCTTAAAAAATTAATGCCACTATTAGCAGTGGCAACAGGTGTTGTGGACAACAAGACAACTTTATTTTTTACTTTTTACAATAGCTATTCAAAGATTTTGAATTGCTGCAAAATAAAAAAAGTAATTTTAAAACAAAAAATTCAGAGCAAATAAAATAGCAAAATTCCTTTATTATGGAATAAGCCCATGCTTATAGAGCATATTTAAAATAGACCTTTTCTAAGAAGTTACTCTGTAGTCACCATTGTCATTCTTAGGACACCAAATTGCTCAATAACTTTTTGTACTATCTTATTTTCTTCCCAACCATTTACTCATGGCAGTTAACAGAATTGTTTTCCCTTGGACTAGATTTAATCAGAATATTATACAATTTTTCTCCAAAACCCATCTGTGGTTCTCTGTTATCACTGTTCATATTGATATGAACTATTATCCACGTTACCTCAACTTTCATTGTCTACAGAGAATGGACCTCTATATTAACATATAGTCTACTCCCTTCTATTAAATCAGTGTCTATAAGTTAATTAACTACATGGTTTTAATTGATAAATGTGCTATTAATTATATGATTAGTCCTTTATTCTATAGATTTTAATAATCCATAAATGTGATAATGTCATGCAAGTGGAATTATATCGTAATTTGTATATTCCAGAAATCCAAAAGAAACAAATAGAAGACTGTGTAGAGTTGATCCAAGAAGAATGCATATCAGAGAATGCTGACAACTCTACAGAAGAGCCTATTGAAGGAGGACTGGATGGAGACGGAGAAGAAATGACAGATGGGATAGAGGAAGATTTTGATGAGGATGGTAGTAATGAGCTGGTAAGAAATTACAAGTGTCATATGTACAATAAAGAAAAGGGGAAACAGAATAACAAGAGGTGGCTACCATGTTCCATCTTCCTATTTAAACTACAGTAGCAGAGTGATTATAACTACTGTTACTAAACATTCTCAGGTATATCCAGAATACATAAAAGCACTTTTTTGTTGCTTTATAATCTCCATTTTAAGATAAGAGGAAATGAATTGCATACCTTTAATGCAACTCTTTATGCTTACCAGGATAGGTTTTCAAGCATTATTCCAAAGGTTAAGTAAATAATATCATCTTCCTTCAAAAAAGGTCATTGTATGGATTATTCTTCTAACACCTTTAACCTAACCCAGCAATTGCACCTCTACTGAATAAATTAAATAACAAGTGCTTAAGTTGACTATAATTCCAGTAAGTACTTTGGGATAAATCAAACTAATTTTTAAATTCTGTGTGATATTAAAACGGCTTCCTTAGATGTAAGTTGATCCAAAGTAACCTTATATCAGGTCTAGTTTACACCAAAATTTATTTTTAAACTGAGATTATCCCATAGCAGAAGTTTTCACAAGTAACCCTGAAAACATATTTAATATATTGTATGTGTCCTGCAAAATTAAAAGTGAGCATTGAACCTGATCCCTGTGCAAACAGCCATTCAAATAGCCGGTATTTCAGTGAAGTCAATAATATCTCTTGAACTGAGGAGCTAAGAGGAGTTAAGTTCTAAGATTCTTATTCCAAAATTGTCCAAAACTAGCATAAACCACACAGAGTCACTGGGAGTAGGCAGCATATTAACTTAAAATATTAGTATTAGTGATACATGTGGAAAGTTAAATATACATTTGCCAGCTGATACTTATGGGTACAATATTAATTTTAAAAAATTAATTACAAAATTAATTTTAAAAAATAATGATGTAATAATGGAACCTCTCAAAATATAAATTAACTTTCAAAATATATTGATTGCAAACAATATTTCTTATCCAAAATGCTCAGAGGAATTCTGAGCCATCTGTCTATCTGCAGCAAAAGAGGGGAAGAGTATAGAGCTCCCAATAAAGTGTTTTTAAGTGGAAAAAAGATTTGCAGTTACAAATCATTGTATTTGTCTCCCACCTTCTCATTCTACCTCAGTGTTTTGTAGGTTGTTATCTTCGGCACCCTGAATCATTCAAAAAGCACTGAGGTCTGATTTTATGCTATTTCCTATAGATCCTGCTTTGCCTCATTAAACTACAGATTTGCCTCTACTCAAAATTTAGGTTTAGCCAAATCCAACACACGTTGCCAAAATAGTATTGGCTCATCTCTTATTGATGGCCAAAGAAACCCTGCAATGTAATCAGTATCTGGGAATAAAGGAAAATTATAGAGAGAGATTTGGGAGTTGTGGGTGAGTGTATGTTTGAGAATAATGTGTTTAGTCACATCATACTTATTACTTCCGATCAAATATCTGCGTTTCTTTCCATGTCTTCTCCGATGAAGTCATTTCATGGAACTCTCCAAATTTGCAAACCTTTTTAACAAGAGAAGAAAGCAAGTTGGCCAAAAGGAAGTGATAAAGGCGTGATACTTTTCTATCCCACTGATTTTGTCTTCTAAATAATGTTCACAAGTGTGGAAGTGCCAAAAGCTGGAGCTGGCCAATGAGAGGAATTAATAGAGTGAGCTGGACAAAAAACTAAACAGGGGAGCATCTCACACCCTATCCTAAGCATTCTTGTTTGCAATTTAGTGGCACATCGACAATAATAATTGGCAATAATTGCAATAATTAAGGAGGCACCAAAGCACAGAAGGAGATGGTGGAATTTGTTCCTCATTTGTGCATCTTAAATGTATAAGGCTGTCATAGGCAGAACTACAATTAGCCTTGTGGAATAGCAGTCATATGGCTTTTTCTGAATAAGGATAGGGCTATGTTCCCTTTTCTCCTGTAAATTATTGCTGACAGAAAAAATCAGCAGCGTAAAAGAGTTCAGCAAGGTCATCTCTTACCTCAGTGAATAGCTGGAACTATTTTATAGCTGTAGGAGAAGTAAAACGCAAGAGTCATCAGATTTTGTAACCTATGATGTGCACTATGCCTATGCATTGTTAATGTGATTCTAAAAAAAAAAACAGCAAAAAAGATTCTCTTTAAAGAGTTTTTCAGGAGCAATTTGTTACATGGAAAAAGATAAACTGAACATATACAAAAAACTATGCAAAGCAATTTTGTCAAGATGATTTTTTCCAGGGTGCAGACTCAGTCTGCTGCAATTGTGAAAAAACCTTTGGGAAGCATTCAAATTGCCCTGCAAAATGTGAAGACGGTATGGGGGATGGATGTACCTTCTGCTGCTATTTGCATCCCTATCATTGTCTCCTACACCAATAATACCTTTTATTTGCCCTGTACTCTCTTTGCTGACTTGTTAGAGAGGCAATATTTTATGGATACTATTATTTCAATGCTTGCAGTAACGTTAATAGCAAATTTAATATCCATCATATCTTCCCTACCGAAACTAGCTTGAAAGCATTTCAATTGCATATTTTAGATGGGGCAAATTAAAGCATAATGACTTTTTTGTCAAGTTATTAATGCAAAGCAATAGACGTATCTGCTTCGGCGTACTGTAGGTCTTCTGGATTGTGATGGAATTCGCTTTCAATTAATGTGTTCGACTGACAGCTACTGAAAGGGTTTGTAGCCAGCTGGAATGTACCACAGATTATTTCTGAAGATGGTGGATTAAATTTGAAATGAATGTAATGTTTAATTTAACACATAAAAGTATATGGGCTACTGTGATTTCAAATTTCAGGTGTCCCTATGTTTTTGAAGCTAACCTTGAAGAAAATGTGTGGCCTTGTTATTTCTTTTTATCTTGCAGCCATTCTGAATTAAAATATAAAGATATCTCTCTGCGCACTCCAGTCTATCTAGTACACAGACGCAAGCACACACAAAAATGCTGGAGGGAGAAAGATTTGAACTGACACCAGTGCAATACTAATTCCACTCCCTAGAAAGGGATGAAAACAGGATGACATCCTCATTTCTCAGCATCTGATTTATTTATTTTTTTTAAGTGAGAAAGCTGGGCTTCTCTGCTGCAGCAAAATATTGCACTGCCTGAAAAGATTTCTGTTCCTATACTTAAAAAATAACTGTATGAGATTAAAAAACAAAGCTGTAAAAGAGATTGCCATGCAAGTATTTAATCTTTTTTAAAACGGGAGCTATCTATCTTTCCTTAGAATTGTTTTCTTCTCATTATTTAATTAAAAACATTTCAGTAGATGTGTTCTCTGTCTCCAACACAAATCTCCTCTGCACTTTTTTTTTAACAGAGCATATACTTGTTCTCTCTATAACAACATTAATTATTTCTCTTTCTCTCAGGAGTGACTTTTTTCACTCCTGTTTCCATCCCTTCCTAGGGAGTGGAATCAATATTGTGTAGTGATAGTTCTGTTCATAGCTTGACATCTTCCAGATGTATCTTAACTTTAACTGCCTACTTGGCTGGGAAATTGAGTCCCAACACATCTGGAAAATGCAGGTTGTTAAAAAATAAACTATTTTTTTAATATATAACTCAGAGACCTTCTAAAACACTTGGATACTAAAACAGATGTTTCAAAATTCAGTAGTCATAAGTATAATTTCATTAAGACACTCTGAGCTTCCTCTTATCTAGCTAACCTAAGAAGATTGTGTCATTATAAACACAGACACACTGTGTCAGTAACGTAACAGAAGACATTCAGGAATAAGGCATATTCATGGTGATAATAAAGCTGAAATGCAGGTTCTTTTTTTTTAAAAAAAGGTGGGTTGCAATGCATGGGAAACCTTACAAATCACTTTTCTTTGAATCAGTAAAGCAGCTGTGTTTTTTTCAAAATTGCTATGGATTATTCGGCAACAACTGCTCTTAGCTGCCTCTCATCTGTGTATGTGCACTTCTATTTAAGTTCACTTTTCTTGCAAGCTGAATCAGAAAGTAGAGTTTGCAAAGCAGCTGGGTGAACCAGGGAAAAGAGGTGACTGCTTTATATGCCCTGTGCTTTCCTGAATATTGCAAAGCACCTTCCTTCAAAAGATTTGCACAGTCAGGATAAGCCCCCAGCATATTGGATGTCTGTTTAGTTGACCTCTTCAGAGCACAGAGATTTGGGGCAACCTGAGATTGGAGTCACAAAGCATTTAAAGGTCAAATGTCAGGTTTTTAACAGCCTTATATTAATATTGCAGATTACATTATGCCCTACAAAATTCAAGAAAAAAGGAAAAGTAACAGAAGGTATTTCTTGGAAATAATGGAAAATGTTTTAGCTAAACTAATTTGAACAATTTAGATTAAATAATGCAATTCTTAGTTTTGCCCTGCTCTCTAAAAATGGAACTTTCTTCCATGATGTCTTGCTGCTGATTATTAGTCTTCCTTTAGTCTAGGTTTCCCCGAAAACAAACATTTCTATCTTGCCCTGAGCAAAATAATGAAATGAAGCAAATGAAATGAAGCTAGATAACAACTTCATGTGATTCAGGAGTTTGCCTTTGTGACTAGAGAGGACAAGAATATATCCTAGGTCCATGATAGTGAACCTAAGGGACGTGTGCCGAAAGTGGCACGCAAAGCTATCTCTCTGGGTACACCAGCCGTCGCCTGTTGCTCTTCTAGGTTCTGATGCTCACATGCACACTGGCCTTTGTGCATACGAGAGTGCCAGAAACCGGAAGAGGAATTCCCTGGTGCGCATATGCGTGCTGGAAGCTGAGCTTCCAGTTTCTGGGGTGCACATGCATGCCAGGCAGCTGATTTTCGTGTGCTCATGCATGCCAGAAACCAGAAGATCAGGTGAGTGCCGGGGAACTGCTCTTCCATTTTCTGGCGCTCCCACATGTGCATGACAGGGAGCTGCTCTCCCAGTTTCCAGTGCTCCCCCACGCACTCGTGCTCTCCTGTTTCAGCATTTGGTGGTGAAAAGGTTTGCCAACACTGTCCTAGGTACGCAACATGAACACAACTCAGAAGGCAGTGCATATTCAACTATAATAGTAGCACTTTCTTAAGTTCTGTTTTATATTTTTTTAATAAATAAAAATGATATCAACAAAACATTTTAAAGATTTTTAAAGTTATTCTTTGGAATTATGCCAACAGAATATTATTAATACTGTAATAATAATTCTTATTAGGTGTGATTATAGTTCTGTCTATCATGGATTTTCTTTTCAAAAGCTATTATGCCTGAGGATTAGTCATTGCAGATAATTGATGCCTTTTTCTAATATGAAAAGGACATCTGATGAATTATTTGACTTTAGGCTATTTTTAGTCAGAGCCACAATCATATTGAAATGATTAATGTAATAGGTCAGGGGTTGGCAACTGCGGCTCTGGAGCCGCATGTGGCTTTTTCATCCCTCTCCTGTGGCTCCCTGTCCACCCACCAGTTGTTAAGTTTTTCCGTGATATTACCGGCTGATTTCATCCAGCCGTTCACCCGGATGACTCCTGGGATGGCTTGAGAAAAGAAGAGACTCTCTCCCATCCCAGTCACTCCTCGCGTGATTGGCCCCACCCGTCGTCCCAGACACTCCCAAGTGGCTTGAGAAAACAGAATCTTCACGTGGTTGGTCCCGCCCATCCCCTATCCATCCTCGCTTTGATGGATAAGAGAAGAAAGAAAAGAGCAGACTCACAGTCACTTCTTGCCTCACCAGAGAAGTTCAAACTGCAATCTTCGCTTCACTGGAGATCTGATTCGCTCCCGAGGAAGTCACTACTCAGTAAGAAGGTAAGTAATAGTGGGTGTGGGAGAGGCAGCCTTCGGCAGCTCCTGATATGGCTTGGCCCATCCCCTGTTACCTCTGGCTTGGCTTGCCTTTGGCTAGCCTGGATACCGCCTGGCTTGGACGAAGGGCAACCCCTCTCCGATACTGCCGGGCTTGGGCGAAGGGCGAGAGTGCTGCACTTGCTTTTGGGCCAGCCTGGATACTGCCAGGCTTGGGCGAAGGCAACCCCTCTCCAATACTGACGGGCTTGGGTGAAGGGTGGATGAGGGGGAAATGCCATGTTTGCCTTCAGCAGCCCCTGATATGGCTTGGCCCATCCCTCATTACCACCGGGCTTGGCTTGCTTTCGGGCCAGCCTGGATACATATGGTTGGTCCAGACCCCGCTACCGCCGACAGAAGGGCAGTGGGGGAGTTGTGGATACGGCAGGGAGATGGCCGTAGCACTCACAAAGCGGACCTGTGCTTGCCTTTTTGAGGCATCAAGCATTCTGCCTTCACGAGAGTTGGGCAGGCCATGAATCAAAGGCTTCATGGAGTTGGGCAGGCCATGAGCTGAAAGCCATGAGGTATTAGGCAAGCCATGAGCCAAAAGCCATGAGGTGCTCTCGCGAAGGCAGAATGCTTGTTGTCTCGAAAAGGCAAGCACATGTCTGCTTCATGAGCGCTCCAGCCATCTGCCCGCCATATCCACATCTCCGCCGCTGCCCTTCTGCTGGCAGTAGCAGGGGCTGGGCCAAGCCATATGTATCCAGGCTGGCCCGAAGGCAAGCCAAGTCCAACGGTAACAGGGGATGGGCCAACCCGCATCAGGGGCTGCCAAAGGCAAATGCGTCGTTTCCCCCTCCTCCACCTGCTCGCTTGCCCACTTGCTCACTATTACTTACCTTCTCACTGAGTAGTGACTTCCTGTGCAGCGAGTCAGATCTCCGGCGAGGCGAGGATTGCAGTTCGAACTTCTCTAGTGAGGCAAGAAGTGACTGCGAGTCTGTTTTCTTCTTTCTTCTCTTATCCGACAAAGCGAGGGGGGGGGGACGGATGGGACCAACCACATGAGGATTCTGTTTTCTCAAGCCACGTGGAGTGACTGGGGCGATGGGTGGGGCCAACCAAATGAGGAGTGACTGGGGCGACAGGCGGGGCCAACAACCTGAGGAGTGACTGGGATGAGAAAGAGTCTCTTCTTTTCTCAAGCAGCGCCAGGAGTCACCGAAGGTGAACGGCTGGATGAATTCAGCCAGTAATATCACAGAAAAACTTAACAACTGGTGGCTGTGACAGGGAGCTGCTGGAGAGGAGCGAAAGAGCTGCATGCGGCTCCGGATCTGCAGGTTGCCGACCCCTAGACTAGGCTATATATTGCAGTCATGCTTTGCTTCTGAAAAGAAACATGTTTATGAGATAGGACTAGCTGGGCTAAAGATTCCTCTATAAAGGAAGGTTTACTCCATACTTTAACTGGCAAGATCTTTTATAAGTGTCCACAGAGGAAAAGCCAAATTGCAAGTGCAAAAGAGCACTTAATACATATGGAAAGATACATAACACAGTTCTTGTGGATTGAATTACCTCTAAGGCTCTCACGTCATTATCATTATAATGATTTTGATTTCAGAATGATACCCACTACAGCTAACAAACTGAATTATGGCATTCCAGATCTTGGGCTTTGAACTATTGTGTACCTATACAGTTTTTGTTTCTTCAAAGTTGAGGATGTTTAGTTGAAAGTATCTAGATATTTGACAAATCTTTGTCTTGTTCAGTTACAGATATTATTATATGTGCACTTGTAAAAACAGTTAACTTGCCTCTTAGTGAACAAAACTTCTTCTGAAAGTGGGTGGCCAATTTTTCTTCATTGCAAATTGTTGCCAAGGTTGAAAGCTCTGGCTGAGACTCTTGTGTGTCAGGGATAAGATGCCTGGATTATCAGCATAGAGAAGGAGAGTTAGTGGTTTATTTTCTAAGTTCCGGTGAAATTTATTATTTATTTATTTAACCAATTCATATAGCTGCCCAACTCACACATAGGTGATTCCAGGTGGCTTACAACATTGATTAACTGTAGTGTGCCATGACTGATTCTGGCGAGCTTACAGTCTTCCAAAATGATAGAATAGAATAGAATTCTTTATTGGGCAAGTGTGATTGGACACACAAGGAATTTGTCATTGGTGCATATGCTCTCAGTGTACATAAAAGAAAAAGAAAAAATGAAGTAGATTGTGACTGAATGCCAGGATTCTTTGCCTACATAAAGACAATGATTTCAGGACTACAGTTCTGAATAAGGACTTTCATGGGAAACTCTACAAATCACGTCCTTCTAACTGCACATTTCAGGTTTGTAATCCTTCCATAAATATCTCAGTTGCCTTAGCTCACAAAGAGAGTTGAAACCTATGTGAAGACCTGCCCCTTTTCTGATAGATCTGAAATGATCATTGTTCCTCTTGTTCTTCAGGAGCAGATTAGTATCTCTGAGAAAGCAGGCAGAGAAGACGACCCTTCAGTTGGTGTGACTACTTCTGAATATGAATGATGAACTCATTTGAATATACCACAAAGCCTGTGCTCATCAACAATGCATTCATACTTGGGGCTGGCCCTGCAGGGTTCTCTGTTGACTAAGAAGAGAGCAGCAAAGCTGTGGGGGAGAAAAATAGTTTCCTAGCCACAACAGTATCCATAGTATTGCCCTGCCATAGCCATAAAACACAAACCCTGCATTCATATGTGTGTTACAGCATTTCTGCAGAGTTGGGTTTCCTCTTGCCTCTTCCCAGGTCACTTCCTTATTTTGCACAGCCTCTGATTTGTTAACTTTGGCTCTATACCAGACCAGGGATAGTGCTGATCTTGCTGCTCATTCTATTTGCTTGCCTTTTCTCAGACCCAGGATGGTGGCAGGATGTTGGTTAAAAGTCTGAGTCTATCCATATGCATAAAGGTACCAGTCTCTCTGAGGGCCACTTCAGTCTCTACAGAAGAGGGGTTTATGCCACATCTCAGGAACTGCGACCTTCTCTGTTTCTCATTCTGCTGCCCCATCCTGCCTTGCTCCAACAAAGTGGGACCCTGTGTCCACTGCCTCAGAGTAGTTCACTGTGCTTTGAGCAGCAATAAACAACTGAGAATCTAGACGTAGGAATTGCTAGTGGGGAAGGGAGGCTGAAGGGGTCCAAGGAACTGACTTTATATTTGACAATTGTTAGGGGCACCAGCTGTTAGTCCACATACCAGCCAGTTGGCCTTTTGACCACCTGTACTCCATGAACAAAGCAGAAGCTGCCTAGAGCCAGATGACCTCAGTACAGCTTGTTAGCTTTCCTTCAACCATCTAAGAAATGACCAGTAGTTACTAGGCAGCTGTGCCACCTGGAAGGTGAACTGAGTTCTTCTATAGATGATGTGGTTTCTTCTCCCCGCTGCCTTCTATACCACTGCCTTCCATGACAGCTGTCTCAGGCACCTCATGATCACTGTGAGCCTCTAAGGAAAGAAAAAGCAGAAGAAACAAGAATAAAGATGCTATTGCCTATAAATTGGATATTTCCTTTCAGTCTTGCTTTTGCTGTATAGGGAAGGGCCTGAGGACTAAGCTCTTCCACCAGCATCAGGCAAAATGTTATACCAAAGGAAGTCCTGAGTGAAGAACATCTGTAGTCTGGCATTAGATTAGAAAAAGCTGTCTTAGTGGTTTTCAGATACGGAACATTTTATTTACTCCCATCATACTTGTGTGGACTAGTACCATTGTCAGCCAGACAACAGAAAAATGAGCAGCAAAACCTATACTGTCTCCTAAGTGAAGCAAGACTGCTGAGGGAACAATCTAACCAAGTCGTCTCCATATCTCAGATGGGGCAATCAGCCTGAAGCCATGTATCTTTCTGGTGTTTTGGGTAGGGCTGCCCTACACCTGATTTCTGCAAGCTGGCTGATGTATGTCCGACATATGGTTGGGGGCTTTCAGGATGTGATCCAAGTAGAATAATTTGGCTAACTCGTGTTGCCTAAAATGTCTCCGAAATGGTGCTTATGTTTAGCAGGTGCTGCCAAGGGACCTGGGGTTTTCTGAAAGTTCAACATTAGAAGAAGCCATGAGAAGGGTACTCACTCTGGTATCAGCTATTTTATGGAGACGAGAGGCCATTTTGGCTTTGCCTTTAAGTAGAGAAGCTCATAAATCTGGTTCCTGAATGAGCTGCCATGGTCTTTGGCATACCTAACTCCTTGCCAGCCTCTTAACTCTGTCTCCCAACTCAGATAAGCTTATCTATTGCACACTGCCATTTGGGGAGGGGGCAAAAGACCTAGGGCTTCGTCTCTTCTTTCTCAAAGGGTCTGTCCACCTATCTTCTCTTCTCCCTCCGCAAGTTCTTTTCCTAAAAGCACTGCATAGGCCAACCAGCCTATCAAATACTGGTGCCTGTTATGCCCCAGGTCGCCTTGCCATATGGCTGGCAGCCCAAATACCAAATAGCACTTCTCCCACCGCCAGCTTGAATGAGGCCAATCAGCTGCCTGTCTGCCTCGCTCCAAAACATCAGGTACTATCCTGTTGCCACAGCACATGAGGCATTTCCTATGGCGGTGAAATGTCCTTGCTCAGCCTTTCCAGGGACATCCCTTCAACGTCTGGTGCCCTTCCCAACTACCTCAGGTTTTCAGGCTGACTGGCCATGCATGTGGAGGACAAAAAGGAAGAAAAAACTAAGAGTGGTTTAATGTGAGATTTGGATAAGAACAGTTTTGTTGTGCTAGAAAAGTGATTTCCTCAGTGCTTGCTCTTTCTTGGTTTTTTGTTTTACTTTTCCTAAATTGAGCAGATGGTAGTGAAGAAACTTCCATTAGAACAGTTTTCCTTAAAATGACAAAAAATGCTACCTTGGGCCCAATCTCCAACAACTGACCCGGGCAGCCAGCTCTTTTCTTTCCAAGAAAACTTTTAATTATTGTATTAAATACATTTTTCTTTGTATAATATGTTACATGTGTGTGTTCAATTTTTAAATAAATATTTCAATCCACTCGTATTGGGCTTTAGCTTTTGAAAATTGTAAGAATTGTAGTTCTCTTTAATATACTTTTTAACTAGCTATGAATTCTGCAAAATGCCAACCAAATTTAAATTGGCTAAACAGGATATTATATAGCTCAGAAAGGCACAGGTTGAAGGTTACAGTTTGCCCTATAAAATCTTAGCCATAGATTTTCAGTTTATTATCCAATTGCATTTTTTATGTAATAGGTGGGAAAAATGACTAAATATATTTCAGACGTACATTTAATTGTTATTACATGTACACATATTATCAAATGTTTTTGTTTTGACCCACTAATTTTCAGGGTTGACCTTCAATACATTGCTCAAAAACCAAGGGCAACCTCTAGCCTATAAAAAGTTGCTTTCGTCTGAGAAAGTAACAGTTTCTCGTTGCGGATTGCAATTCCCATACATAAAAATTGATATTGACTTTGTGGAATTGGGGTCAG
The DNA here is from genome assembly GCA_027560375.1 of Imantodes cenchoa. Taxonomy (NCBI): domain Eukaryota; kingdom Metazoa; phylum Chordata; class Lepidosauria; order Squamata; family Dipsadidae; genus Imantodes; species Imantodes cenchoa. The sequence goes on from JANHGD010002588.1 coordinate 43,204, forward strand.
AATTATGTAAATTCATAGCAGCTGATTTTGTTCGCCTATGTTATAGCACAGTGATGGTGAACCTTTTTTGGCTCGTGTGCCAAAAGGGTGCGTGCGCGTTAGCAAGCACTCGTATGCCACACCCATGTCCTTCCCCCGTGCATGCGCACAACCCCTCCGCACTCCCCCCTCCATGCATGCTCACAGGCTTCACTAAAGCCTCCGGATTCCTGAAGCCTGGGGAAGAAGGCAAAAATGGCCGAAAAGAAGCAGGGGTGAAAGTTGCGAAGGGAGCATGAGGGTCTGCCTGGACGCTGCCATTTGGGTTCTTTTACTCTCTGCGCATGTGCAAAACGTTCTGTGCATGCACAGAGGGTAAAAGAAGCCAAATGGCGGCTTCCGGGCAAGTGGGCGGAGCCTCATGCTCCCTTTGCGACTGGCTCTCTGATGACCAACAGGCACAAGCGAACAGGGAACATTTCACCCCTGAAAAGGCGGCCGAAAATCAGCTGGCTAGCATGCGCATGCGCGCTGGAGCTGACAGGGCAACCTGTGGCACACGTGCTATAGGTTTGCCATCACTGTTACAGGATGATAGAAAGCCAGCACCCATTATAATCCCCTGGACACCTTATCCATGACTGAAAAGTGAGGTGCAAAAGCATTGCCTGGCTACCAGAATAGAAATAGCTTGTATAGCTTTAAAATGTTGATTCTAGTGGTGTGTGGTTCAGATGAGGAACTGAACCTTGCTCTTGCTCTAAGATGAAAAAAGATTGTAGAGAAACAATGAATTCTTTATTTTCTATCTTCATAGGAGAAAAACTTGGGCTACACCCAATTCTCCGGAAGGGGATCAGATGAAATGAGCCATATAGGGGTGACAAGATAAGTGGTAGGCTTTATTGACAAATTGATCTTCAATAAAGCCATCCAGTATAGCCCCACAGTGAGATGAGCGGCAAATAAATTTAACAAATAAATAAAGCACCAGACCCCAGTGGCATCCACCCAAGGAGCTTAAGTTGAGACTTTCTAATTAAAGTATGCATCCTGTCTCTACACTCAGTCTCTGGAGTTGAAGACTGGAAGGTGGCCAACATAGCACCAACTTTTAAGAGCTCAAGGGAAAATCCAGAAAATTATAGGCCTGTCATCTTAATGTCAGTCTCAGGGAAGACTGCTATTAAAGATAAAATTGTCAAATATTTAGAGAGAGGCTTTGCTCAACGATACCTTATATCACTTCATTAAAGGGAAGCTTCTACCTAACTACAATATTTAAAATTTTTTGAGGGTGTTAATAAACTTTTGGGTAGGAGTTTGACTTCCCAGTAAATTTAATAGCCATGCAATAAAAAGACAGCTGCTCTTGTGAATAAGCAACTGGCTAAAGAATAGAAAACAAGAATAGGAATAAATGGAAATTTAAATGGAGCGTGTAAGTAATGGGGTTTCCCCAGGGTTCTGTTCCAGGACTTGCTTTTTAGCCTGTGTAAATGATCTGGAATCAGGTATGACTAGTGCAATAGCCAAATTTGCTTATGACACTAAAATGTACGCAGTGGTAAAAATAAAAGACTGCAAGCAACTCCAAGAGATCTCTGCATATTGGGCATCAAAGTGGCAGGTATCATTCAACACTGCAAATGTACAATGATGCATACAGGTGCCAAAAACACTAATTATTCATAAAATTTAATGGGATCAGAGGTAGCAGTGACTGATGAGGAAAGTAATGATAAACAGTTCAGTGAAGGTAACACAGTGCCCATCTGCTGTAAAAAAAAAATCAAGAGCATTATTAAATAATAAAGTATCATAATGCCCTTATAGAAATCAATGGTAAGATTGCGTCTGGAATACTGTGTGCAATTCAGGTTGCAAAGGGCATAGAGGAGCTAAGATGGTTTAGAGAAGGGCAACAAAGCAGGGGCTGGATCCAGGAAGGCACTGCTTATCCTCATATTTTATTTCCTGCTACTCTTTCTGAAACTCCTACTTGGTCCTTGCCCAACTGACAAATGTCCATTTATTTGCCACAATTCAGCTATATGCTGAAGAGTTTCAGCTATCTAGGCTTTTTATGCCATTTTAATACAAATAAAAATGGTTGTTTCTATTTAAGAGCAGGAATATAATTATCTCTGTATCCCAATTCCCAGCCCTTAAAGGGAAAAAAAAGAAAAAAAAGAAAAGAAAATTCCTTTAACTTAACTATCCTTTTTCAATTAAAAAAAACCCCTGAAATTCCAAATGCAAAACAAAATTTCCTCAAAGAGGGAGATCTTTATTCTTCTTCTTCAAAATTTAACCTTGGTTTCCTTATAGTGTCGCGATGTACCATGGCTTGCACAGTTCTGATTTCTGTAGATATAGACACATCATGGCACTTGAATACCAAGGTGGTATTAGAGCCGAAGTGGCGCAGTGGTTAGAGTGCAGTACTGCAGGCAACTGACTGCTAGTTCAGCAGATCAAATCTCACCAGGCTCAAGGTTGACTCAGCCTTCCATCCTTCCGAGGTGGG
>JANHGD010002592.1:139273-150678 GCA_027560375.1 Imantodes cenchoa
CAAATTGTTGGGGGCAATATGCTGACTCTGTAAACTGCTTAGAGAGGGCTGTAAAAGCACTGTGAAGCGGTATATAAGTCTAAGTGCTAGTGCTATCCAGGTGATTGTTTTCAAACTCCAACCTCCTTTTACTCTAGTTTTTCCATTCCTTCTTTCGTAACAGATCTGCATTGCTTAATCTTTTTCTTAAGAACACTTATTTCTGTTGAATGACATTTTTTAATGATGCATTCTGGACACATGGTTTCTTGGCAACGGCAGAACTGATTTTAGTTAACATAGCAGACTTTAAACTGATAAGATACAATTTTCAGCTGGCAACTTGTAATGCCTTCCTGTGTTAGAGCTCAATACTTTTTCAGTATACCATTAGGCAAAATGGCAGAAAAAGGATTGTCTATAGCAGGGATGTCAAACTCAGTTTCATTGAGGGCCACATCAGGATTATGTTTGACCTTGGGGTGGGGGTGACCAGCTCGATGTCACTTGTGTCGGGAGCACCTGTGGTGGCCCAAGTGCTCTGCCAGCAAAAATGTGCTCCCAAGTTCTATTTTTGGCTGCAAGGGCTTCCCACAACCTTCTGCCAGTGAAAACAGAGCTCAGGAGGGCCACACACAGCCCTTTCGAGCGCCGTTTTCACTCACAGAGGCACCGCGGGCTGGTCCTTTATTGTTTCCAGGGTCTAAGCATCCCACAGGCCAGATCCGGCCCCCAGGCCTTAAGTTTGACACCCTGGTCTATAGGCTTTTGAGTTCATAAAGAGGTTCTTAGCCCTGAGCCTTTTTCAGTATGTTCTATGATCTATTACCAAATAATAGTACAAAAGAGGACAAAACATTAGACAGACTAGGCAAATATTAACTGTTTTGCATAGATGCAAAGCTATTATTATTTATTGTAAATTGTGTAGAAATATATTTGATTGTGGTAGAAAATAATGTGCCAGATAACCAGTGTGCCTACTCTGCTTACTGAACTGTTGAAGTTTATGGGCAATTTAAAGACCTCTACAGTATTTATCCTTATTTATTTATTTTTTATCTTGGAATCAGATACAGGCTAGCTAGACTTCAAATTAGAGTGCATAGGACTGCCATTGTAAAAATACGTACGATCGTTAGACAGCAGTAAGTAATGAAAGAAAATCTCTACCTTGTCACCTGATTTTGTATAGTTTTGTAGTCCAGGTCTGGTAGCTCAAGCTATGCGCAATTTTTCTAGGCCATTCTTGGCCTTGAAATGTCATCCTCCAAATATAGTTATGGGCTAATAAGACAAGTCAGGTACAGGGGCCAGGAAATAAAATAGATTTCATTTAATTAAAATAAGTACAGGTGAAATTATTAATATCATGTGTTTAATAACTTTCTTCTTTTCTAATAAAATTGCAGTTTGATGGCAACTATTGAACTGACATTCAAATTAGGAGAAGGATTGGTTGTAGCCTGGTGCTTTTAACTTTTTAACTGAATAGCATTTCAAATGATATAGTGAGAAATACTTTTGAAGCTGTAGGCCAGCTGGTATTTGATTTAGTAAAGCTGGAAACCCATAATCATACAGCCAAAACAACAGACTCCAGGCTTGTATTGGGAATGAATATATATGTTTGTGTGTAACATTTTTTTTGCTGATAACTGAAAATGAAGGGAGACTATTATAGATCTATTTTGAGCTCTTTTTGCTCTCACCAGATAGCCATACCTTTACTGGGGTTTGAATCTAGGCCAGTGATGGCGAACCTATGGCACAGGTGCCACAGGTGGCACGCGGAGCCATATCTGCTGGCACGTGAGCCATTGCCCTAGCTCAGCTTCAATGTGCATGTGCATGCCAGCCAGATAATTTTTGGCTTGTACAGAGGCTCTTGGAGGGCATTTTTGGCTTCCAGAGCGCCTCGAGGGGATGGGGGAGGGCGTTTTTGCCCTCTCCAGGTTCCAGGGAAGCCTTTGGAGCCTGGGGAGGGCAAAAAACGGGCCTACTGGGCCCACCAGAAGTTGGGAAACAAGCCGTTTCCAGCCTCCAGAGGGCCTCCAGGGGGCAGGGGAAGCCGTTTTCATCCTCCCCCAGGCATTGAATTATGGGTGTGGGCATGCGTGATAGTGCGCGCACACGCACTTTCGGCACCCGAGGGGAAAAAGGTTCGCCATCACTGATATAGGATCTCCTGCTTGTGCAGGGGAGTTGAACTAGAAGACCTCCAAGGTTACTTCTATTATTCTGATTCATGTGTTAACTGAGTTAGCAGCAGGTATGATCAAAACTATTCTCACAATCAAGAATGCAGTCACATTGGAGCCAAACATCACCTTACAATTACATTAAAGATATCTAGCTGGAGCTCCCGATGTCATTTTCTTTTTGTAAAACTATATTTACACCACCATTATCACCTTGTTTGTATGGAGATGAATGGGAAATATTTTTCTTTGTATATCACAGGCTGAGATTAACAATAAGCCTCCTGAACTAGAGTTATATTACCAAGACAAGTTATTTTGAAAGCTCCAGACAACTCTAATATAATAAATAGCTTGGGCTAGGATCCTTCTCATTGTCTTCAAATCATTTGTGCGGTTGGGAAAGAGGAGCAGATGTTTTTCCACTGCTTTATTCAGAGAATATAAATAAATTTAGACTATCCTGCTAAAATCAAATATAAGTAAGCAGATAGCCAAAGATTGGCCATAGATTAAATTCAGATGCTAAACTTCATGATGTGAGTTTGTATACCAACTGAGTTGTACCAATATCTCTGCCTGAGTTAAAGTTTGTCTTTACACATTACATTCAGTCATGGTTAATTGAACCATGTTCTCCTCTGTACATCATGAATGCCCAGAATTTAATTATCAATTTACCTTTTGTTTAGCAAAGACTTCAGTAAGTGGTGATGGAAGGAAGGCAATTTTGGGGATTTCTTTTCCTATAATGGCCTTTTTATCTCTGCTCTAGAAAATTAGGGACCAGTTAAGGAGCAATGTAAGTTGTGATTTGGGAGGGCACAGATGAAAGAGGCAAAAATAATGTCCATCTAGATTCTGCTATTAAAAAATCCACTGGATCAAAATGCACTGAGATGGTAACCTATAGGATGCATCCCATGGACTATACATGTAATCCTCGAGTTACAATCATTCATTTAGTGACTGCTTGAGGTTATAATGCTGCTGAAAGAAGCAAGTTACAATTGGTCCTCACAACTTGCAATCACCACAATGTCTCCATTGTCACATGATCAAAATTTGGGCGCTTGGTAACTATCATATTTATAGTTGCAGTGTCCTGGGGTTACAAAATCACCCCTTGTGACTTTCCTAGCTGGCTTCCAAGAAGCAGAGACAATGGGAGGAAATAGAATCTCTTAACCTTGTGTTTCACTTAATGACTGCAGCGAAAAGGTTCTAAAATGGGGTGGGACTCATTTGACAACCACTTTCCTTAGCAATGGAAGTTCCAGTTCCAATGTGGTCATAAGTCAAGCATTTCCTATATAGACCTCCCTAACAGCGGATTAAAAGTCCATTGCAGTTCCATGAATAGGCATCCTGCTCTCTCAATCCTGCTCTTCTTCTCACAACAATAATGCACAAAAACAATGTAGCCTCCGTTACCAAGCTGTAGCATTCTAAAGCCTATAAAATCAGCGAGGCCAGGTGTGTCAAACTCTTATTTCATTGAGGGCCGCATCAGGGTTATGTTTGACTTTGGGGGCAGGGTGGGCATGGCCAGCTTGACATCACCTGTGTGATCAAATTTGTTTTATTTTATTAATTTATTAATTAATTATTTTGTCAAGTACGTATTTAAATATACATAGATATAACATTGTTTATATACATAAGATGGGTACTGATAAGAGGGAACATTAGGACAGGGACGGCAGGCCTGCTTGTGTGCTTATACACACCCCTTACTGACCTCTTAGGAATTGGGTGAGGTCAACAGTGAACAGTCTAAGGGTAAAGTTTTGGGGGGTTTTATTTCTAGTAATAAAAAAAATTGTGGTGATTTGTACAATACTTTGAAGTTCAACTCTGTTCAGACCATTGGCCCAGACTGCCTTTATAATACATTAGAATTCTGAGCCACAGCTTAACCTGTTTGGGGTGCCTAAACTGCCAAATTCAGAAAGCTCCCCAAGAGGATAAGTTTCGTCTCATATCCCTGAATGGAAGAAGGAAAGAAAAAGAAAGGAACTGTCCAGGTTTTCAAAACTTAGTATGATTTATACTCATAATAACAAACCAAGCTTTCTCTTTAAGTCAGAATGCAGAATCCTGAATGAAATTACAGGAAAGTTCCACTGTAGTAACATAATGCTCTCTGGCCCAAAGGCCACAATAAGGTCTTGATTTAACCCACTGCAGCAACTCATGCATTAATGAGAAGACAACAATACAACATAACAAAACAAAGAACCCACTGAACCTTTGAGGGTGAGTGCCAGAAAAAGAGCCAACTAAAGATTTGGACTGTCTGTTATGTATTGTATGGTCAGCTGAAGTTCTCATTCTGGTCCTCTGCTGGAGCGGGAAAATACTCTCTCCTGATTGGTTGTTTGGCTGATCAGTTTCATATAAAAAGAGCTTTGTCAGCCAGGGAACAGAGTTGCCTCACAGGCAGTATTGAATAAAGACCTGTTAGAAATCACTCTGGCCTCGCCTCCATTCTTTGCCCGGAATATAACATGGACAATCCCTAAAATGAAGAGTCTTGGTTGGGCCCTCTTGCAGCCCACTGCTACTGCATAGTACATATCTGCAGCCCTTTCCAACAATGGGTGTATTGCCTATTTCTGAGAGTTCCATTAGCAATTTATCTTACCAGGATATTATTAGCTGGATAGAAATCCCAAAGTTGAGAAGCTATATGTGATCATGTGGCTAGTATCTACAGAATGAGCCAAATACTTCAATTGGGAGTCCCAAATTGCCAAATTCAGACAGATCCCAAGAGGATAAGCTTTTAATCTCTGAAAGAAGTTGATTCTATAAAGGATTTATGAGCCTTCAGAGACTGCTGATCTATTAAAATGTGCCTCTAAACAAAAAAAAATACGCAGAAAAATAAAATACAGCTTCACGTGAAGATTCAGTGATGTCCAAGTGGATATTTATATTATGCAATATTGGGATTTGTCCTTAATATTAACCAGATTAAGCTATTAATTTTATCAATCTTTGACTTGTCTGGGACATTATAAAGTACTGCAATGCAAGCAAATAGTTACCCTGGTTGAAATAGCAATTAATAGGAATAATTACCCCCACTTCCGATTTGTATGCACTGCTGTACTTTTTCTTCCCCAAGTATGGAGAACATAAGTTCATCAATATGAGAGTAAATTACATCAGCTGACATGGTTGGCAAAGAACAATCAGCACCAGGGTCAGTGAGGTTACACATTTACAGCACAATTAAAACAATCTAGATTAACTGGCGGTATGATCCAAAGTTTGATGTCTGAAACAAAACTGATTCTGCAAGGTACGATTGCCAGGTGAAGTGCATCTGACTCATAAGTGGAAAGTAGCCTGAAAAGCTGAGGAAACCATCTGAAAAAATTGACATTGAATTGTGCACACTACTGAATTAACTTGAATTACGGCCAGAATAAGCTTTAAATGAATGAACCAACACTGAATTATTTCTAATTTTTGAAAAATCTGTGAATCTTACCTAGAACCTTACAAATCTGTGAATCTTACCTAGAATCTATAGAAAAGCAAAAACCACTCACTCCGTGATCATGAAATCTCTAGAACCGTAAAGGCTACAAACTTGAAATTTGGCACATATGGTCCTCTTGGCTTCTAGGTACTTGCTAAGAAAGGATTTTTCAAATCAACTTTCAGATCATTAGCATTTTTTATATTATTATTGACAAACTCTGATGCTAATTAGTTAGATGTTCTACTCCCCCTCCCAACCTGAAAATAACTCTGGAGAATGGGATAGCATAGGAGAGGGTTCTGTGAGACAAGGCTAGGGGAGAGAAGAAGGATAGGATAGGATAGACTTCTTTGGGGCAAGGCTGAGGGAGAGAAGGGGAATAGAATAGGATAGGCTTCTATGGGGCAAGACTGAGGGAGAGAAGGGGAGAGGAGAGGCCGATTGTGACTACTCATTAATTTTTAAGCTGTAAGTGTCAATTTATCAAGCCCAATGACATAGTTTCATAGCGGAGCACGGGTATTCAGCTAGTATGGTATAAATTCTCTTAGCCTCCCAAATTAAGGCATGGATGGGTAATAATTTGCAATCAAGGCAAAAACATCCCCATGAGGGCTCAAAAAAGTTAAAAAACAGATTGGATTGGAGGCCAATTTTCATAGCTCTAAGCCTTATCTTGCAGAAGAACATTACTGTTCTCATACTATTTCAACATAGATTAGAGATTACCAATTGAAGTTCAATAAGACTGGAGGGAAAATTACATATATTGAAAATTATTGTTATTTTGAACAACCAGATGGTTTTATTGGCCTGGTAGAAAAGTTTAACACCATACTGTCAGTGTTTTAGAACTTAACTGATAAAGAGTTCCACCAAGAAATGCTGACAATTTACGCTAAATTGCATAATCTGAATGATTTTTCAGTAGCACAGATAGGACGCCCAGAGAGTTGGAAAGATACCAAGCATTTGTACCCAAAAAGGAACAAGATTTCACTTGAAGAAGAAACTATAGGCCTGTATCATTATTCATTAGTGACCATTGAGTTGTTCTCATTCATGAATGAAGGAAAATATACATTTCCCAGAATACTGATGCAAAATCGAATTTGGGTCGGCCACCGGAACCAGAGATTTTCTCAATCAATTTAGCTGATAGACTGCATATAATTTTGCAAGGATTTATTCATGAGGATGAGCATGGGTTTTTTACCTAAAAGATAAAGGACAATATTAGAAATATTTTTTGAATATTTGGAAATATATAATGAAAAACAAACTACATTGATCTTCTTGATCTTCTTAGATGCAGAGAAAGCCTTTGGTAATTTGACCTGAGCTTCTTTGCTCATTTGTAAGATACAAATTTTGGAGAGAACTATGGGTAATACTTGACTTACAATCACAAAATTTCTGTTGCTAAGTGAAACAGTTATTAAGTGAGTTTTGCCTCATTTTACAACCTTTCTTGCCACAGTTTTGAAGAGAAGCAACACAGTTGTTAAGTTAGTAACACAGTTGTTAAGTGAATCGCTTCCCTGTCGACTTTGCCTGTCAGAAGGCCAGAAAAGGTAATCACATGACCCTGGGACATGGCAATTGTCATAAATATGAGTCAGTTGCCAAGCATCTGAATTTTGATCATGTGAACATGAAGATGCTGCAATGGTCGTAAATGTGAAAAATGGCCACAAGTCACTTTTTTCAGTGCCATTGTAACTTCGAGCCGTCACTAAATGAACTGTTGTCAGTTGAGGACTACCCAGGGGTGGGTTCTACTTACCTTTGCTACCAGTTCAGGGTCGCACCGGAAGTGTGCATTTAAAGTGCGCAAAATGTGCACTTTAACCCCATCAAGTTAAACTCATTCGCCCATGCGCAGGAGGCGTGGCACATGCACTGAGGGCTATTTTCACTTAAATTTGGCTCCGGTGGACAGATTTCAAACCGGAGGACCAGTACGGGGGCATGTCCAGCGGCCATCACTACCAGTTTGGTGAGCGGGGGGGAATTCCCGCTACTGGTTCTAGAGAACCAGTTTGAAGCGGTAGGAACTCACCTCTGGGACTACCAATATATAAAATGGGTAAGATAGATTTACACTTCATAGAAAACACAAATAATTGTTAATGGAGATGTAACAAAACCTTGTAATACAAAAAGAAAAAAACAGATGTCTACATGCTTCTCTCGTTTATTTTGGTTCTTGAAATACTAGAGATATAAATCAAGATGAGAGGATTGTGAGTGTAAAGAGTAAAAGAAGAACCTTATTAAGTTAAGGGCTTTTGCAGCTGGCTTGGTGTTGGGTCTAGAATTTTTTTTAAAGGGAATTAAAATATTAGTGAGCCAATTAAAATAATTTGGTGCATTAGCAGGTTTTAGGATGAGTAAACAGAAGAGGAAGATATTGAGAAAAATAATATGAAAATAACAAATCAAACAGAATTGATGAATAAAATTGGTTTTAAAATTGAAAAAAGTGAAATATCTGAATATCACTATAATACATATGAATTGTGCTCATGTTATTTCAGAATATTTTATTTAATTAATCAAATGTATATGCTGCTAATGTCTCCAGTAGGTCACCTCTGGGGGGGCTCAATAACTATATTGAGACATGGAATGAAATATAAAAAGATATATTAAAATGGATAAATTATAATTGTCATTGCTGAGGAGCATTTTTGTGGTAAAAATGAATATCTTGCCTAGAATTTTAGTTTCAGACAATATGATGGATAAACTTTTACTGAAATTTTAAACAGAAGAACAAGGGGGCTAATTTTTTTTTGTTATAATATACATGGGAAACAGAAAATATATGGCTGAAAATATTAAAATTCACATTAGGTTATCATCTTAGAATTTTTATAAAATGATGTATCATTATATATGTCATCAAAGAAATTGTCTAGCATGTTTTTCACATTTCAAATTTATGTTTGAAATGTGAAAAATAAGGGGCATTTTATCATGTTTGTTATATGTGTAAAAAAGCTAGAAAAGTTTGGATTCAAATACTTGCATTGATTTAGGGATTTTAAAGATTAATATACAATTGAAGTTTTTGTTTTGGAATTCAGTGGCAAAGTTGGAAAAGAATGATGGAACTTTGTACATGATAACTAAAGCAAAATTATTATATAGGCACCAAGGAGGAAAGATTTGGCATTAAGATTTTTTAAATATTTTGATGAGTAGACAGGATAGATTATAGAAAGAGGCCAATTATGTTATAACTAAAAAATAAGGGATGCTGTGGCTTAGTGGCTAAGATGCTGAGCTTGTTGATCAGAAGGTCGGCAGTTCACAGTTCGAATCCCTAGTGCCGCTTAACGGAGTGAGCTCCTGTTACTTGTCCCTGCTTCTGCCAACCTAGCAGTTCGAAAGCACGTAAAAAATGCAAGTAGAAAAATAGGGACCACTCTGATGGGAAGGTAACAGTGCTCCATGCGACTTCAGCGTTTAGTCATGCTGGCCACATGACAACGGAGATATCTTCGTACGGCGCTGGCTCTTCAGCTTACAAACGGAGATGAGTACCACCCCTAGAGCTGGAAATAACTAGTACACATGTGCAGAGGAACCTTTACCTTTACCTTAATTATATTTACAGCTGTCATATTTTTGTAATCATGGAAATTAGTACTCATAAAAGTTAAACCAACTATCTGCTACCACATCCGATATATCCTAGCAAAATAATGCTTGCTTTCTATTTGTTATTCAGATTTAATTTGAATTTAATAGCCCTATCATATATCTTGCTCTGTAACTAACGCCTTGATCATTTACAAGTGGAGCTATGGAAATATTTCAAAGCATGCCACATTCTCCAGGCATAAAAACAGATTGGCTGTATGTATTACATTTTTAATTCAACTTGATGGTTACTGAATATCTTTGAACAGAAAGAATCTTATGTGCTCTTATCTGCTCCTTCACATATTGCACTGAGTTGTTTCAATTGTGAAAATCATTTTAATTTCAGAGCAATACAAGTATAACAAACAAGCACATGTGATTTGGGTACATAAAACATAATTTAAGCTCCAGGTGTGACACAGACATGATGGTTTATTTAACATGCTCTAGATAAAAGAAATAACATATTTCCCAGTATGTGAAACCCGACAATACATCTTACATTCCTCCTTCCTATGTAACAATCAGTATTAACCCCATACAATGGGGAGTGACCCCAATCTGTACTTTCTGAGCATTATACAGAAGCCTACTGGACATTTTCTTACTTTCCTATACAGAGGTTTCATAATTGAGTAACACTACTTATCTACATGTCTATGGAGATTCTCAGTCATCCAGGTCATGGTTATCCCAAAGGTGCTTTTTTCAAGAGGCAACTTTCTGTTTTTTCTTCAGAGCTGAAGAAGCTTCTTGGATAAGAAGCAAAATGTCTTCAAACAAAAACCAGAAGTCTAGTTGCCACTTGAAAAAACATCAATCTAACATCAATCATCTCACATCATTCTATATTCCCAGATACCTTATGTCAGCAGTGGGTTAATGAACTAACATGATCCTGAAAGATTCATCCAAAAGATGGGTGACAGCATTGTAGTAAATGTGCACAGGTATTGCTCTATAATGCTTTTTGTTTATTTTTGGCTTTACCTAAGGGTTAAACCCCACTATTGTGGTGGTAGGCCCATATGCTACTCTGTAGTTCATGATAGCAGTGTTCCAATATTTGAGGGGTTGCCACAAAGAAGAGGGTGTCAACCTATTCTTCAAAGCACCTGAATGCAGGACAAGAAGAAATGGATGGAAACAAATCAAGGAGAGAAATAACCTGAAAATAAGGATAAATTTCCTGACAGAACAATCAATCAGTAGAAAAGCTTGCCTCCATCACTGGAGGTTTTTAAGAAGAGATTGGACAGACATCTGAAATGGTAGAGGGTCTTTTGCTTGAGCAGGGGATTGGACTAGATACAGCAGTCACCAACTGGTGGTCTGTGGACCACTGGTGGTCCAAGGAGAAAATTTTGGTGATCCGCAGAAAAATTATTTGCATTTTTAAATATTGCACTAAATCAGGGGTCCTCAAACTATGGCCCCTGGGCCGGAGACGTGCAATGAATGTTTGTGGTGCTGCAGAGAGTCTCCCCCATCGGGGTATTTTTGTGCGGTTCGGAGGGGGGGAGAAATTCCAACTTGGGGTCTGCTTCAGCCTCCTGGTGCGAGGCTTTGGACAAAGGCTGGAGGGAAGTGCCACTGGTGGCAAAGAGCTGGAGAGCCTTGTTCCGGTGGGACTGCATCATGGCCGGGAACTGGCTGACCATCTCATTCCACTGAGCCTCCAGGTGCCGGTACCTCGCCTTGCACTCCTGCAGGTTTTCCCTCTGCTTGGAAAGTCTATGCTGGTAGTCCTTAGTGAGGTGCTTCTGCTGAGCCTCCTTGTCAGTTAGATCCAATTTGAATTGAGCCAGCTGTTTTGCCAACTCTTTCTCACAGTGGCTGCTTAGCTCCGACAACTGCTTCCTGTTGAGGCCCTAAGGAGCTGAGCAGGGAGGCGAGGAGTGGCTGTGAGGGGAGGGGTGAGTAGAGGCTGGCGAGGCGCCCCTTGACATGAGTGATATTGAGTTGGCCACACCCACCCAGTCACATGACCACCTCGCTACGCCCACCCAGCCGGTCATTAGGCAGATCATATTAGTGGTCTGCGGGATTTAAAATTATGAATTTAGTGGTCCCTG
>JANHGD010002596.1:27879-39382 GCA_027560375.1 Imantodes cenchoa
TAAAAACCCTTTCCCCTATTCTAAAATTAACTATCCTGCTAGGCCTGCTTGCCGGAACAGCCATGTCTTCAATTCCCAGCGGAAAGTTGTCAGATCGGGGAGGCGTCGAAGTTCTGGAGGGAGGTCATTCCATAGTGTTACTGCCCCTATAGAGAAGGCTCTCCCCCTGGGGGCCGCCAGCCGACACTGTTTGGCCGATGGCACCCGGAGGAGTCCCTCTCTATGTGCCAAGAGCAGCCTGATCTAGCCACCAGAACAAACCACTCACCTAAGCAAAGCCCCAGGACAGCCAACTGATTCAGAGATTGGTTTGAAAGGACATTGATAGATAAATGAAGTGGCTCCAGGAATCACAATTGAGATACCATCAGCTGGCCTTTTTGACAAAGGAGCTTGTCTTGAGAACCCAGCCTATTCACCCATACCAGTTTCTTATTTCACTGCAAATGTGAAATCAAAGGGTTAATCTAAGGGCAAAGTGGGCGTAGCAAAGGAAAGAACCCACTGGGTGTATCTGATTCTTTATGAGCTAAGTGAAGCTATGTACATTACAATCTTTGGTGTAGAGAGAAGGGTGGAGTTCATAGTGTTCCAGGCAGGGATGGTATATTTTGAGCAACCATCTTCTAGGCTATTGTTGACTTGGTGAGGATAAGAAAAATATACTTTTCAATGCAAGTAATCAACAAATGTGTAATCAGAGATCCTCTCTCTGTTAGATATTTTTTGGCTAAATTAGCCAGCTGAGATACCTTAGCAAGAGAATGACGTACATCAAACCACCCCTGAAAGCCACTTGAAAGCATATCACTTTTAACGTTTCATAATGCTGAAAATTCCAGAAAATGTCAAAAGGTTTTGCTTGCCCAGAAAAAAAATTTACCAATAAAAATTTGGAGAGAAATGGTTTTCAAATAATAGCCACCTGTGTGTTGTATGTTTAGTGCTAATTAACCAGCTGATTTAGCATTCTTTCTGAGCTGTAGAGGCAGCAGCAGGTGGAATCAGTGGTGGGTTGCTGCCGAATCAGACCAGTTCAGCCGAACCGGTGGTAGAAATTTTCCCCCACTCACTGAACCGGCAGCGATGGCCGGCTGGCCACGCCCTCAAACCGGTCCTCCGGTAGCCACTCCTTGAAAGCGGCTGGCGAAGAACTCTATGAGCATGCGCAAAGGATTCTACGCATGCGCAGAGGGTCATTTCCTTGATGTGATGTAGGTGCGCGAGCGAGCAAATTGAGCACATGCAAAACACGCACTTCTGACGCGATGTAAACTGGTAGGGAAGATAAGTGGAACCCACCACTTGGTGGAATCCATTTCACACATGTATTTCATCTGCTGAAAGCTGGTGGGAAGGAAAGGAGGCAGATCTAGTCCTTACAATGTTTATGTAAAAGGGGGAAGGGGGGGCTAATAAAACCCATTATCTCATTAGTTAGCAAAGCAATGCCATGTGGTGTCCCTTCGTGACCTTTCATAGTTTGTGGAAGCTCTGGCCACGGGTACAGACCTCCGCCTTCCTGTGGTACTAATCGCACGCTTTGCAGCTGCTGCTTCTTTAAGCCTCCATTCCACTTGCTGGTGAGGAATTCTCACAGCCAGAGTTTCTCTACTCTGAGGAAGCCAACTCATTATAACCAGTTTTATTTGGAGAGCCTGTTTCCTGAGGGGAAGATTGACTGTCTGACCCTCTTTGTGCTTTAGCCCAGTTTATGGAATCCATGTTTATTCTCCAGTAGTTCTGATGAGAAAGTACATTTGTATCTGTATCTTTGCACAGACTCTTGGGTCTGCATTAAGCTTCAAGGCAGTAGTATTTGACTGTTTTTCTCTGTATTATCCTCGTTGTTATACTTACCTGTAAAAGCACATTCTGTAGGTACTGTAAACAAACCTATTACCAGTTTAGTAAAAATTTAGAGTATTAAGGATTTTTTCCACTTTTGTCAGTGACAAATATTTATGGATTCAGAAATAAAGCAATTTCAGCAGAAAAAAAAACCCACCTGTTTTCTCTGTTGCTATCTACATCTAAAGACACTCCAGAAACTATTTATTTCTACGTCTGC
This sequence comes from Imantodes cenchoa, assembly GCA_027560375.1. Taxonomy (NCBI): domain Eukaryota; kingdom Metazoa; phylum Chordata; class Lepidosauria; order Squamata; family Dipsadidae; genus Imantodes; species Imantodes cenchoa. Next base: position 29,951 of record JANHGD010002596.1, read on the forward strand.
CTCTGCCACTTTGCAAGCAAGGATGACTATGCATGGCTAATTTCACATGCTGCAGGGAACCATGGTTTTGTTTACAATGGTTTATTAAATAAATCACAGTTGATTTGATTCGTACTCTACTCCTAACCATAATGCAACTTCTGGTAATTTGAAAGCCGTACTTCAAAAATGCACAATATCATGTTTTCCTTAGCTGGATTTTCTCCATGTATTATTCGTCATGTTTATATGTATTATTTGGGAGGGAGTTATAAAAGGAAGACCCCATCAGAATAAGGTTGCTTTTGTTTTTCTGCAGTGAAAACGACAAGATTCTTCAGGATTATGAATTCCTCTATTGAGACAAAACACTGAAGCCTTAAAAATCAGAAATGCAATTCAGAATGCAATTCACTGAAAAAGGGAGGGTCTGTGTGTAAAAAGTCCCTTTTTTGCCTTTGGGGGACTTTAATAATCAAAACATGTACCTTAAGCTTCAGTTTTCTCTTAGAATATTAACAAGAGGGGAACCCACCCATATTGGCAAGCCTAAGGCATCCATTTTGTTTATTAAGCCACCCAGCCCCCAGGATTGGGAGGTTACACCAAAGCTTCTGTCAGAAATGTGGCCTAGAAGCTGCCTTTTCACACCACTGTCATAAACCATGATTTATAAACATGGTTTTATTGCACAAGATCTGTAACCAAAAATCAAACAACTCATATTATAGCTTTGTGTGTTTTTTGAATTTAACTTGTCTTTGCTTTGATCTAAAGAAAACAGCATAATTCTATTACTTAATAATATGATAAAGCACCTAACAAGAAAATAAATAATTGAAATAGTTCTGTCCAATTGACACAGAACTAAAGCTGGGACAATTCCAGGAAGATTCTTACTTGCCTGCAGCAAATGGATATTACTTGTCAAGATTTCGAAACCTGCAAAACTTCAAGCCAAAACAAAACTCCATTTTGTTTTATTTGGACAAACTCAGAGCCTCAATGACAGAAATGAGGATGCTAAATACCTTCTGGGTCTTGCTGGTATAAGAGGTTTGACAAGGAAGAATATTGGAATCAAAAAATCACAGGAATAGGCCCTCAGACTGACCCACCTTTGAGGAATCTTGAAAAAGAGATTTTTACCATTTTCTCTATATCTTTATATCTCAGTCTCTCACCCATGATATTATATAAAGAAATTTCATGGAATGTTTTAGCTGCTTTAATCACTGGGTTGTTGTTTTTTTAAAAAGAACTTTATATCTTCTGCTTCTCCCTACGCTGACTCCCAGCAAAGGAATAGCCACATCTCCCTTTGCACAAAATTACCTTCTCAAAACTTACCATCAACATGGTCAACAATATCACATTGTAGCTTAAAGCCAAATATGGCAAGCACTTTTATTTTTAAAAAACCTGTAAATTTAAAAGCTGTCGTTTATGCAGTAGAGTCTCATAAACAGTATCACCGGCTTTAAGGCAATGGAAATTAATCTATGGTTTGGTGAGGAAGGATTAAATTCATATTTGGAGAGGGCCTGTACATTTCTATTGACATCAAAATGAAATGAAAAGGGAGGTCAGGATGCATCCTTGCTTCATTCCCTTTGCAGAGGGAATAATGCCAGTGGCACTATTGATAGCGCATTTAGCTTACATGAAAGTCTCCTCCTGAAGCATTATAATTAGCCATAGAAGCTGGCAATCAATAAAGGAGGCAGCTAATTTCTGCCGTGGGCACTCATGAGGGATCAAAGCAAAAGCCACCTTCAGATCAATTAATGCGGCATAAAGGATCCCTTGTGGGCAACTAGAACATTTGGGGCTAAATCTTTTAGAGTGATGACAAGGTCATAAATTGAGCAGCTTGCTCTGCAACTAAATCATGTCTTGAATCATCCAATCCATCCTATTTCTCACATCTGTTTTGATATTGCAATCAGTAGGAGCCACCTGATTTAATTGCCCCCATATGACACTTAGTATGAAGAATTCATATTCTCATTGCCTACTCTTTGTGAGTTCTGGGCTAGAACCAAAGTTATTTGCTTTTTATTTGATGACTTTAATGACATATGAAATCTCTAGGAATCTAGCAAAGTTGTTCTCAGTTACAACACTCATTAGAGATCATTGGCCCTGATCTCTACCAGGGTTGGAGGAAGTGTTTGTTTTCCTTAAATTTCAGAATATTATTGCAGATAAGTGCAGGCTTTGATAAGAGATACCTTGATTTCACACACTTTGGCCCCCTGCCTCCTTGCTACATTTGGCACATAAATTTTGAATAATGTAGTACTTGTTCCTGAAGAGAATGAAAAAGAAAAAAATGATCTTTAAACATACAAGCATATACATACCTCCAAATATTAACATCCATTATATTCCTATGGACAAAGTAAAACACTTTATGAACTAATACCAATTAATTGTTGTGGCTGGAAAGAGGGAAAAAATAGAAGAGAATATTTGTAGCTGAGGGATGAGCTTCAAATATTTGTAGCTCAGGCTTTTTGTGCTCTCTGAATATGTTTTTTTAATTGCAGACATTTTATTACTAAGCTAGGTAGCATCATCTGCTAGTAGGGAATGGAATTTGCTCTTATTTTATGTGCTACTAGCTTGCCCTGTCAATGATGGTGGAAATGGTCTTGATAGTTCCTTGACTGGGCTGTTGTTTAGTCTTTGTCTGAGTTGGTAGTTCCTTGGTTGGAGAATTGTTTGCTTCTTGACTGTTGGTAATCTTGATATTAATCTCTGCTCATCTGAGTATTGATTGCTGATGAAGAGGTGTTTTGGTCTACACAGCACACCTGACCAAACCAAACATTCCAAGATTGAAATCATGGAGTATCATAACTCTTAGAATCATGGATCGTAGCAACCTTTGCCTAACCACATACCTTCAGTCTGTTGGACAAATATATCAACAAATCAAAAGAACATCCAAGGGCTCACCATTTTCAGGACTATAATGCAATGCCTGGAATCGATAGGACTCCCATGCATACATCCCAAAGTTTGGATCTGGCATGTAGATGACACCTTTGTTATAATAAAAAAGAATCAATTAGAGAATACACATAAAACCATCAACAACATCTTTAAAGAAATAAAATTCACTAGGGAAGAAGAAAACAAGAAGTTACTCTCCTCGGAGGTCCTCATAAGCAAAAACAGTGATGGCAAATTAGAAACAGAGATTTTCAAGTGTCCCACCACCAAAGTAACAACCAAACCTCCCACAAGAGAAGCTGTGTAAGAACATTATTTAGACAAATGGCACTACAGGAATTCTAAAGTGCAGAAAAAGTAAACAGATCATCTATACATTGTCCAATAAAATGGATGTCCACACAATTTCACCTGACCACTCAACATAGCACAGCCAACACAAGCTGTTAAAAGGATAACACTGCCATACATAAAAAACCACCAACAGACTATTACAACCACATGGCATTATCGTAACACACAAACCAATTAAAGTCCTCCAAAACATTCTAACTTTACCAAAATACCCAGCAGACCCAATAGAAAAAATAGGAAATATCTACAACATTCAGTGTAAGGATGGCAACAGTTTCAACTGTGAAACTGTGAGCATCCTAAATCAAACCAAGTGTAAAAATGCCTGGCTATTCAGACAAATCAGGCACATCAGCAGGCACATAGAGATAAATATTTTCCTATCATTCCAAAGAGACAGTCAGAAAGCCAGGAAAGATACAAAAAGACCAAAACACTTCTTCATCAGCAATCAACAACCAGATGAGCAGAAATTAACATCAAGATTAACATTATACCAACAACTTCTCCAAAGTCTTTGATTCAGTGGTACACGACAAACTACTGTTAAAACTAAGCTCTTATGGCATTTCTGGATCCCTGCACAAGTGGATAACCGCATTCCTGTTAAACAGACAACAAGTAGTCAAAATAGGGAGCGCCCTACCAAACCCTGCACCAGTTAACAGTGGTGTCCCCCCAAGGCAGCATATTAGGACCTACACTCTTTCTGCTTTAATGACCTTTGCGATCATATTATAAGCAGCTGTATCCTCTTCGCTGATGACATAAAACTATTTAACACCACAGACAATACTGCTGCCCTACAAAGCGACCTTGACTATGTGTCAGAATGGCCAAATAATTGCCAACTCCAAATCTCAACTAACAAATGCTCTTTCTTACACATTGGCAACAAAAGTCAGAACACCAAATACAAGCTGGGCATATACGGCCTCATACATTAGATGACCCTCACTCTGTCAAGGACCTAGGAGTACTCATATCACACAATCTAAGCCCCAGAGCTCACTGTAACAGCATTGCCAGTATGGCATTAAGAGTTGTTAACCTAATTTTGCAAAGCTTTTTCTCCAGTAGGACTATACTGCTAACTAGGGCATACAAAACCTTGCCAGACCAATCCTTGAATACAGCTTGTCTGCCTGGAATCCACACTGTATATAGGACATTTATACAATTGAGCGGGTCCAGAGGCATTTCATGAGAAGAGTACTCCACTCCTCTGCTCACAATAGAATACCTTATGCCACCAGGTTTGAAATTCTGGGTTTGGAAAACCTAGAACTACGCCACCTATGGTCTAACCTAAGTGTAGTAAATAAAATTGTCTTCTACAACATCCTACCTGTCAATGACTACTTCAGCATCAACTGCAATAATACATAGGCAAACAATAGATACAAACTCAAAGTAAACTGCTCCAAACTCAATTGCAGAAAATATGACTTTAGCAACAGAGTGGTCAATACCTGGAATGCACCACTTGACACTATTGTTACATCCTCAAACCTCATAGCTTTAACCTTAAACTATCTACCGTGTACCTCACCCCATTCCTAAGAGGTCTGTCATGGGATGTGCATATGTGCACCAGCGTGCCTACCATCCCTGTCCTACTGTTCCCATTTATTTGTACTCATTTCCTATGCTAATGTCCATGTTTATACTTATATAAAGTTATCCAGTATATGTTTGACAAACTAAATAAATACATAAAATAAACCATTGTTTATACAGTATGTTTTAGCCTCCAGTACCCTAATCATCTTTGTTGTTCTTCTCTGCACTCTTTCTAAATCTCTTTTACATTGTGGCAACCAAAATTGGATGCAATATTCCATGTGCATCCTAACCAAAGCATTATAAAGTGTTATTAACGCTTCACGGGATCTTGATTCGATCCCTCTGTTAATGCAGCCTAGAACTTTTGGGGGGCCTTTTGGGCAACTGCAGCACACCGCTGGCTCACATTTAAGAGATTATCCACTCTCACAGTTATTACTATACTAAGTTCAGTATGTCACCGAGGTCCTTAACGCTTACTGTATGGTCAACATCCATATATTAGATAACCAGAAGGGTACTGTAGTTCTGCTTTTTGATTAGCTTCAAGTGTCTTCAGTCAAACTGAACTTTCAGACTCTGTAAAGATCAAGTAGACCATGGCATATTATTATTATTATTATTATTATTATTATTATTATTATTATTATTAGTTATTGTTGTTGTTGTTGTTGTTGTTGTTGTTGACATTTTTGTGCCACTAGATTTCTCTAAAACTTTTGGTGACACTAATTTATTAAAAAAATCTACATCTTGGACAGCAAAATAGTATCTATTACAATTGTATTTTTAATTCTATATTTGATATGTTCTAAGCCTTCCAACGTCTTTTTTAGAATGAGTGGCTATAATATTGGCAATACATTATGATTATGGTACAGAATGGCATTCCAGCAGCACAATTATTTGCCAATTTCAGAATGACACAAAGGCATATTTTATTATCATCAATAAGAGACTGAAGAAGTCTCTGCCTTAGGAGCATGAGCGATAAACTGAATTTTAAAGGAACAAAACAGTTGTTAATATATTTTGAACTTTTATCCTAGTCTAATAGTAAAACTTGGTTTTGGTATGACAAATTTGTGTGGTGTTGCAGTGGCTACTGGTGTATATACTCCCAACTATATTCTATTTAGGAAACCAGGCTATTTATTCTCTGCATGGGGCGGGCATCTTGGATCTGTCTGAGTAAGTAGTGTTTTACTGCTATTGGAGAAACAGGCACCTAATGTTAGATTTTTGGAAACTTTCAAAAATTTTATAGATACAATTAGTGACTACTATACTTTTACAATAAATCAGAGAGCCCTGAAGAGGTACCGCATAGAAATCAGGCTCAACTGGAACAGAAAGTGATTTGTCCATGGCAAATAACTAGATGTACTATTCCAAATCCAGGTCAAAATACTGTACACCTACTTGGGAAAGAATATATGTGTTGAGCCAGAAATTATCTGGGACAAAATTATCTGGTTACATGAAGACATGAATTCCCAGCTTTTTACAATAAGCCTCCAGATCTTCAGTCACCCCAAACTAAAAAGCAAGCAGACCAGGGTAAGGAACTTGGGATGGAAACAAACTGTGAGACATGATAAGCAGTACACTGAAAGAATATGCAATTTGTCCCTACAACACAACACGATACAACACAAATATAGTCACACTTTGTCACCTCTATGACAGGATCCTGGTCACAACTAAAATGTATATGAAGATCAAAATCAACAGCTTCTTGCCTGAACCACCAGAAATGCTGATTTCCAAGGTTTGTCCTGTCAAACCTGGTCTTAGTAATACACACCAGGCTTGCCTGCTCATCCACAACTAAATTATGATTAATTGGAATTTTATTGCAAACAGAACTAGTGTTTTCCAGCAGCAATTTGACAACACGGTCACCATATAATTTCACTATATCCTGTAATGTTGCATGTACTATTACACATTTGGAAAATATTGCCTCATGCCTGATTTTTTATGTTATTATTGTTTGAAAAGTTTGACACAAAGGTCATGCATTCTAAGCCAGTGACAAATTACACTGAGTTACTAATTATCCACTAGTAATTTGTAAACACATTATATATATATATACAGAATGTTTTTCAGGTCTCTAATGGGTAGTTTTTTCCAATATATACTGAAGAACTCACATAGCTGCATATTTGCTTATTTCTGTAAAGATTAAAAAGCATACCTTTGAGACTGAAAAGTGAATTCTTAAAATTTTACAATGTCATATTGATTTACATTTAATTTCTCTGACTAATAAAGCATCCAAGCTTAATACCACTGACTTCATGAAAGTATGTGCTATTGTTTTTGTTTTTGCTTGAAAGCACAAATCTATATGCATTTCACATTAGAGTTAAAATTTCTAATGTCTTTTCTTAATATAGATAATATGATTATTGGTAAAATGAAAACAGGATCATACAAATGTTGCCACATGGAGCACATGACACACTACACTATTTTCCTTTATGGTTCCAGGTCACATGTGCTAACCCAGATGGAGGCCTGCTTAGAATAAACTAGAAGTATGCATTTATCTGTAGTAACACCAGCTTTATGTTATTTAAAATTATTGCATTGCAATTTTAGAGTTGAAACTATGAACTTTAATTGTTTGTGATGGCTGTTAATCCATGATATAATGCAGCTGATGTTTTAGAATATTATTGATGTCTTGCATTTAGCTAACATAGAGTTTAGCTAACCTGGAACAAGCAGGGGATATATAAATATATATATAATAAATAAACAAGCAAATAATAGAAATTTTAAGTGTAAATGTGAGCCATGCTCACAGAATTTCTCATTCATTTTGTAATAACCTTGAATGCCATCAATGTCATTAAATTCATTTTGTTTTGTTACTGTAAATTGCAACCATTTTAAAAATACACATATGCTGTGTTTCCTATGGCTGGGCATTCACATTGTCAAATAAATATAAACTTAACAAATAAGAAATGTATCTTAAATTATCATTATCTAAAATTATTAAATTTTAATAAATAAAAAACTCAACAGTTAACTGCTGCATATAAAGTACCTGTACTGTACTTCTTGTTCAATCATTATGGAACAGCTAAAGAGAACTTAAAATATGTTTCTGTAGGCTATGTAAAGGAGAAAGAATTCAGTGCTATGTGAAAATAAGAAAGGAACAAAAAAATAATTCCAGCAGTCTGCTCTAAGAAGTTCCTTAGTGTATTGTACTTAAAAAGTACTTCAATTAATATTTTGGTGGAGTCTGCTTAATATATAAACTGCATTTTTCAACAGTTATAAAATCTCTTGGTATCTAAACTTATTTATTGGTTGCATTAAATAGATTTTACTAATTTATAGTCAGAAATAATCAAAGCAAAACAATTTGATCAACCATCTTGGAAATCTAGACACTGATATCTTAATATAAGGTTTTAACCAAAATGAACTATATAGGTAGATTCAAGGTGAAGCATTGATTTTAAATTCAAATAAATGTTGGCAAAAGGAAAATGCATTATTATTAACCTGGACAATGCTTCCAGTATTTTCTCATAGTCAGGAAAGATTTTAAAGAAATGTAACTTCAAAACATAACTGAAATACACTACATAATCAGACATAATGAAACATATCAGGCATATATAAATGAAGAGCAATAATGATGGCTTATTGCCAGGCATGGCTATGAGTTTTTCCACAAAGGAAATTGCTGTCCTCAGTTTAGGGTTATTATTGTATATATTTTACAGGGAGAATTCATATAAACAAATCTAAACCAAAAACAAACCACATACATTTTTCAATAGGTGATTCAGTATATGAGATACAGTATTCAAATAATCTTCATATTTTCTTTTATTTTCTTGAGCTTCCTAAACAATAGGAAACATCATGGCTTTGGGTAGAGAGTGTTTTATATATAAAAATAATATCAACAATGCTCAGCCTACAAAGAGGACACAGATCAAAGTCTGAGAATAAAAAATTGAAAACAATGTCCTTGAAAATCAAATAATCCATAAAGATCAGTCTCCTGGAGATAAGTAACTTTAATATTCAGAGAATACGACCAGGACAAATTGAATGTATCTACCAATGGCAGCATTCAGAACTTCATAAGGTTGTTATGAAAGCTGCCTAATTTATTTTTAAGAAAAGAATGTTACATATACTGTAGCGGCATTATGAATTATATTTTAAATACTTTTCTTATAAATGTCATGTCATTATGTTTCTCATCTAATTTTGATATAGGAATTGGCACACAAGATGGATGTATGTACATGCCCATTAGCCACAGCTGCCACCAGCTTCTCACGCATGAACCAAAGTCCAATTCACTATTTAGTATATTGTTGCCATTTAACTTTATTTCATTAACATTTTTCCTGCTAGCTGCTATATTTGTGTGTCTATATCACAGAACTGGATTGTTCCAATCACTTCAATTTAATACAATACAATACAATACAATACAATACAATTCAACAACAGAGTTGGAAGGGACCTTGGAGGTCTTCTAGTCCAACCCCATGCTTAGGCAGGAAACCCTACACTACCTCAGAC
>JANHGD010002596.1:45661-62201 GCA_027560375.1 Imantodes cenchoa
TTTTATGGTTGGGGGTCACCACAACATGAGGAACTGTATTAAGGGGTCGCAGCATAAGAAAGGTTGAGAACCACTGCCTTTAAGGGAAATAGTTAACTATATTTCTTTTTCTTTCTCCTGACATTCTCACTTCAGGGCCAAAGGGTGGGCAGCAGTATGTTGTTATTATATGAAGTTATTTTTCCCTCTTCTGGAAACGTGGAACATAAATGGAGCAAATGTGCTCCTCAGAAAAGAAAAGTTTCACTCTTTAAAAAATTAAAACAAGGCATAATTAGCTTACATGAGGTTCTTATTAAGATATAGAATACTTGACTTGCAAAACTTTGGGAAGAATTGATTTCAGCATGACTAAAAAAAAAATAAACTGAGTGGTTTTACATGTTAATCCCCAATTAAAACCAGAACTTGTACTGAGTGATGAATGTGACAGATTTATTGGGGCAAAAGTTGAATTAGATGGAATTGAAATTTAGGTTTTGAGACTCTGCATCACAAATGAACTTAAAGGAACCTTTACAAACAACTTATAAAACAATTCACAAGTTTTCCCTGTGAAAATTGAGGATTAGAATGGAATGATTTCTCTGCTATTATACAGAACATCAGATTATTTTTTTTGTTTTGATGGATAATTCAGCACTACTGGAGACAGAAAAAGTGGCAGTTCTAGAGATTGTAGTTATTTTTCAGAAAGACATAAATCATTTTCAAGAATAGATATGATTTGGATCTAAAAAAAGGTGGGTTCTCAATATTTCTAAAGTTGAAATTTTATCAAAGGATTTTTCTGACCTATGTATTTATCCATTTGTTCATTAAATTTATCACTTGCCCATCTCACTATCCAAAGTAGCTAACAATGATCCAAAAGCATAAATATTAAAATATTAAAATTATCAACAATCAAATAAAGGCTAAAAAAACCAGAAGATGAATGGTGCAGGGGTAGACTTTTGTCTCTCACTCAACGTTCCCCGTCCAGCACAGGGTGCCCACCCAGCAGGGCAGCCAGCAGAGCCCAGATCTATAGGCCCTCCTGGAATGCCAGAAGGGTGCCGATGTACCAGAGGGCCTTATTCTGTGCACAATCTGTGGGCAGATGTTCCTGCACAAAATGTCAACTATCTGGCTGTGCCATCCAGGATATGCTCTTCCTGCCTGCAGATTACACCCTGTCAGGCCGAAGCCCTTTTAGTCGGGGTCTTTGGCCTGCCACACTTTATGCTATTTTAAAACGTATTCTCAGCTGTGGGAATTTGGGAGGGGTAATTGCATGAGGGATTTCTGCATGTAGCCATAACAAATTCCTTCTAGACCAGTGATGGCGAACCTTTTTTTCCCCGGGTGCCGAAAACGTGTGCGCACATGCTATTGCGCATGCTCGAGTGTCCACAGCGATAATTCAATGCTGCCCAGCCCCATGCATGTGCTCACGATCCCACCCGCTCTTCCGTTTTCCGACTTCGGGTGAGTCCGTTTTTCGCCCTCCCCAGGCTCCAGAGGCTTCCCTAGAGCCTGGGAAGGATGAAAACACCCTCTCCCTCCCTCCCAGAGGCCCACCGGAGGCAGAAAACACTCTCCCAGAGTCTCTGTGTGAGCCAAAAATCAGCTGGTCATTGCACACATGCATGCTGGAGCTGAGCTAGGGCAATGGCTCAGGTGCCAGCAGATATGGCTTCGCGTGCCACCTGTGGCACCCCTGCCATAGGTTCGCCATCACTGCTATAGGCACATAATTGTTTCCCTTAGAGTTTGTGATATCTGGATTTTTATAGGCCTTTATTCAGTTTGGATGTTTGGATGGTTCAGATATGAGGTATTGTAGGCTGCTACACCACTTAGTAAATACCATCATCCTCATTTGGCAGAGTTACTTTCCAGCATTTGGATCTGGCAATAAATGCTAGCATATGAAGGCTTTGTCACCACCCCACAAGGAATACACAAAGGACAACAGCAGCAACAACAACACCCTAAATACAAGAACTGGATTTGAGCTAGAAATTTGGCTCTGATGAGACCCATATTATCAAGACTATAAACTACCTAGGAAAGTGACTAAATTGTTTGTCATGACAATTATATGTTTGATTACCAGATGGAGTAGAGATTATCTTTCTCTCCAACTAGGCTATGTTTCTGTACCTACTTACCATAATAGGAAACCAGCTTCACTGAACACAATGGGGCCAATTTCTGAATGAGCATGCATAGGATTATGCTGTTAATCCATCATAGCAGAGATGACAATCATCACACCACTTGCAACATGTTTCAGAAAAAGCGCTAGGAGGAAATAGAATTCCCATCAAAAGAATCACTAATCCAAAATCTGCATTTGAACCTCCAAATCATCAATTTCACAACAGTGCTAAAACATGGGCACCTACATACCCAAATTATCAGTCTGGAAAGATTGCAGCAGTACTCCCTGAACCTAAACCTTGATTTCAATTCAGTCACACTCTATGTCAGGAAAGACGTTCCATTAATATGGATACAGAAGAGAATGAATAGAAAACTGTTCTGGGGATTTATGATCAAGACAAACCTACAGTCCTGATCAGTTTGAAGTCTGTTACTGTCAGAATTGCTCCATGTGAGATGACGTTTTTATGCGCCTCACATCCATTTCCTTTGGTGATATTTCATAACATTTGCTGCAACCAATATAACATGATAATCCACAGAGATATTAAGGGGAGGGGACACCAAAAACAATGGACAGTTGGTCTTTGAAGAAAATGCTACAGAGAACTGGAGCTTATGAGCTTGTTGCACCCCAGGGGCATAAACTAGAAAAACAAGATGCTTCATGTGACCATTGACAAAGAGACTTTTTAATATTTTTCTCTTTCGTAACAATGTGGATAAGGATAGAAGCTATTACTTAAATATACATCTATAGAGTGTACCAAAAGTCAGCTCCCATAGGCCAATCATAATGTTTTATTAATTTTTTTCAGGGAAAATGTTACTGTACTAAGACATGTTCAAAGGTCATGCAATAAAGTGTTTAGAAGAAAATGGCAAACTATTCAGACTTTTAATGCGATTAAAAACGTATAAATTCTCTATGGGGCCTCATTTTTGGTATGCCCTATATATTGAAGCAAACTGTGTATTCAGAAAGGAAGGTACTCATTCTTCACTAGAATAGAAGCTGAAGGAGAAAATGAAGGTCCATTTATGACTGATCAAATGGCACCAGAGTTATTTGAATCATGTATTAAAGGTTCACATTTGGCATTTGGCAACATTAGAGAGACTGAAAGACAGATTACAGAGAATATGCTATTTCATTAATTTACCTTTGCTAAAACTAGAGCAAGAAAATATGGATAACTCAAGAGATGTGAAGAGCAGGAGGGAAAACATTACCACTTGTCTGTTGCAGAAACAATTACAAATAAGTCCACAGGAATTCGATATTAGCTGGCCAAATTCAGCCTCTTCACATATTACTGGAATTGTTCCCTTTGTACCTCCAGCTTCAAAAACATCATCCAACTAGGGCCATTTTTTTAATGCCAGCTTGAAAGCAGTTTACCCCCCTTCATTTTGTAACAGAGAGATGAGCCAAATTCTTTCTGGCTTAGCTGTGGGATATGTAACAACATACCAAAAAAACCCCAGTATTGTTGTATTTAGATGTTGCTGTTGTTTCCAGCTTGTGGGCAGACTGCTCCACTTTTGAGGAACTCCTGTCTTACAACATTTCATGGCTCTTCATGAGAGGTTGTTTTATTACATTTTTCAAGAACGAGACAAGAACACACAAATTAAGGACCTGGATTGGAGAAAAGTAATTTGTGTTCTATCCCTTTTGGAGGGAGGTTGGTACTGATTTTTGCTGCTTTATTTCAAAATAGCCTGTTTGAAAACCATTGCAGAACTGCAAAGTACCCTGGACATTTCAGCAAGCAGAAGTGGTGCTGTGTAGAAGTTTGAAGACATCCAATGGTTTTCATGCATGGTATATTATGGTCTCTAGAAAGAGGAAAGCCCATCATATATGGCAAGAATGATACTACTGTTGAGACAACTCAAAATGTTAAGTTAAGAATGTAGGAAAATGCTCAAGCAATTGAAGGAGTGTGAACTAATACTGTATGTGAACTGAAGCATTATAAGATAAATAAAACTCTGTTGTTAGATAAATAATTTATTCTAAAACATTAATTTTATCCAATACCACTATGTTTAACTAGAATTTAGAGGCAAGAGATTCCATAAATTTATCTATGGAAAACAATACAATTGAAAAAACACAGTTCATAAAATTAGATGTCATGCATCTGAGACAATTTAAAGACGACACGTGTTACAAAAATCTATCTTTGTTGTTTTTTCCAGAACGTCAGTGAAACAAGGAGAATGAGATTGGATGGAAAATATTGGATGAAGCTGATTCATCTGAAGCTTTATTTTCCAGTCTCAGGATCAAAACTAGGAGAAAGTGTTGACCTAGTTCCTGCAAATAATTTTAAAAATACAATTTTAAAATATATTATTGGACAACAAAATATAATACTGATAGTCAAGAGATCACTGTTGTTATTTGAACTGTAGAGAGGAATTAAGGGTATATGACAGACCCAATTTTTTAAAGTAACAAAATCTCGGTCTCAAAATATTTATTGCAAGATATACTAATCTTCAGAGGCTTATATTATTTAAAATAAATAGATGCATCCTTGGACCAAGCACTAGAGGATGTATGTAGCTTTGTAGTGTAAATCATACTATGAGAAATACATTTTTACAAATGTATTTTACAATTTTAATGTAGATTGCCTTATACATTTCAAATAATAACTTGATGGAGGTTGGAAGTCAAATTATTTGAGCCTCGGTGAAAACATTATCTACTTTTATTAGTTTATTAATCAAAATATACAATAGCATCCTTGAAAGCATTACAAGCAAAATAGTAAGTAAAGTAAAAAATCTATATTTATATGATATTCAAATATTTAGATTTTGAGATGTTACGTGGATAATTCAGAGACACTTCAAGAGAGAATGTGTGAAGGGATCAATTTTAAGCAAGTTTCTTAACAAAACAAAGCACAGTGGGGTTAATGAAAGTAATAAAGGATTGGGTGTTTGCATGTACATATGTATATGCATAATTGAAAGCATTCTGTGAAAAGTTTAAAGATGTGCTGTCTCCATAATATTAAATCTTTCCTGCTGTGCTAGGGAAGGATGATAAAAATATACTTTGCAGCAATGACAAAAATTATATCTTTATAATTATAAATTATAGATTTGCTCTCCCAGTCACCAACACCCGTCACCATTATTTGGTTGTGCGGGTAATAATTGGAACTCATATAAGTGGCCTGAAAACATTTGGAGGACTGAAACTCACAAACAACAGCAAGGAGTGGGAAGGATATGAGAATAAACATGAGTTGAAGATTTGTTTGTTACTGGAAGGATAACAGACCCAGAAACCACAAAAAAAGTTATTTCTATTTTAAGAGTTGTGCATGTTACATACTATCAGTTCCACACTTCTATTTTCTATGTTGACATTGCAAATTTTCTATCAGATGATCTTACACTTCTTGAACAAGATCAATGATGGTGGAAAGGTGGAAAAGTGAAAAGATTTAGGTGGTACTCTACCATAGGACAATTCAGCAGACTGCATGGTTCTGTTGATATCAGATGCCAAGTCAATACCAAATTGTCTATCTTTTGAGGATTGTTTCTTCTGCAATAGAATGGAACTCCTCAGTGGACACGGAGTATAGAAATGGTTCCTGGAAGGAAGAAGTTTGAAGCTTTCCAAACTGAGACGGTAAACAGAAACAGATGTTCCAGCATGTAAATGCAGGCCCTCTACTTTCTCCACTGTTTTCTTTAAGGTAAAGCTATTGGATATTGTTGAACTTCTTGCCACAGTGATCTTCACGTTTTCATCCAGGTGAGTGAAGCTGAAATCAGAGCTGCTGCCAAACTGTCATTAATCAGAGACTCAATTATCTCTTCAAAGCCAGGCAATCTTCAGCACATACTCAATAAGATCCCACAAACAGCAATTTATCTCTAATTATCTAATCATCCTTCTCTAAATCTGCCACTTCTTATCAATAATCTTATTACTGTAATTAATTGCAGAGTTCATTAAGTACACAGAGCACGATAAAAGTATACACAACATCCAAATTCCTCCCACATAGAACAAGGAGTAAAATGCCTGAAAAAAGATATCTTCATTCCAGAAGAAAACCCAGTATGATCTCTTTAATATTAATAAAGGGGAGGAATAAAAATAGAATGGCAATTCTCCCAGGTCTCCATAACGACTCTGATACATAGTCCTTACCTTTAGTGAAATACATCACTATTCCAAAGCTACACAAAATTGTTTCTGTGTAGGTGGATTTCAGTAACAGTTGTGTTCACAGACCCTTATGGTCTCTAAAAATAGTAGAGATTAGTGATGGAATATAATTGAATTTCTGAATATGAAATAAAGAAGACTACTAAATCATATTTAATTGGGTTGTCAAATGTCTATGAATTTGAAAACAAAGTGAGACCCTTTAAACATAAGATACTACTTCATACATATTCAGGATACCCTTATATAGATAGAAATTCACCAGAAGAAAACAAAAAATAATAAGAGCAAAAGCAGCAATAGCAATAGATTTTGAAATGGCTCTATGAACTTCTGCAACCTGTGGGTTTTCATTCAGGATAAATAAATCTATTTTCTTCCTAAATTGGCAAATTTAGGAAGCTTCTAATTCCTTAATATTTCTAAGGATTCATAAGGATCTTGGGCACAACCATCATTAATGAACTTTTTCCACATTACTCATAAATCTGCATTATTGTCTAAAAAGACCTTGCTCAGTTCTCCACAAGAGGCCTCCGTACATTTAGGAAACATTTTAAATTAAGTACATTTATAAATGCAAGCACTGAATTATCTGGCCAATTACATACATTTAATGAACTAATTGTAATAAATAAACCATGTGAGTCTCAACCCAGTTTTTGGTATAAAAGCACTATTGCCACCTATATACAGTAGGAAAGATGTCCAGGATTGAGAGCTGTGTTGCAAATAATATATGAATTTTATATATAACATTTATCCATCAATGAGTCAGATGGGAATCATGGTTATTTATTATGCAAGAGTGTCAAACAGAAAATTAAGAAATAAATTATGTTTGTCCCTAAAGAACATGTCTTTCTCATAAGACAGTGCCAATACAGTCTTTCTCAAAAATCACAAATCATTTGTTTAAAAGTTGTCCAGATTTCTCAGTTCCCATGAGTGTGTTTTGTTGATCAGACTTGGAATCCTGTCTGGACTTAAAGTCCAATGGTAAATAAATCCCAAGGTGTTTAACATTACTTATCCCCCACTTTAAGTGGGGGATAGCAGCAGCAGCAGCAGCAGCAGCCTCCAGTGGTTTGGAGAACCGGTAGTGGCAGCTGTGAGAGGCTCCACCCACCCACCCAGACGTTGCCATTTTCATTTTTTAACCCTCTGCACATGCACAAAGCCTTCTGCTTATGCACAGAGGGTGGAAAAGTGCATGTGTTGGGGCATACAAAGTGCATGTGCAAAGCGTGAGCAAAGCACAAAGCACGCGCTTCCGAACCGGTAGGGAACGTAAGTAGATTTCACCACTGGCTAAGGGTCATTTAACTCTAACTGAATGAGAGACTGGGGTATGGAAAGGAAGTAGTGCCATAGGAATACAGCTGAACCAAAATGTTTTCAGGTCATATTTGTGCTAGAGTCAGGTGCAAGTTGGGAAAGGCCTAAATCCTCACATCAGTATCAAGTTAAGGGTACCTTCTTCAGTCTTCTGCATCCACAAGTTGTCAGCAAGAGAAGTCAAGGATTTCCTGGATGGACCAGACAGAATCAGTCAACAAAGCTTCCTATCGTTGCTCTTTTATATTGCAGTGGCACTGAATATTGCAGTATTCATCACCTTAGAGCCTATGTTTTCACACTTAATTTCGAGGTCACTTCATGCCTTTTCGCCCTGCTTTGTGTGTTAAAATACAAGCGCTCTAAGAACTATTTTAAAAAACCCACCCAGGTGTTTAACCTCGCAGTTTGCTAAGCTTTCGATTTCAAACTTACCATGGTTAGCATTTAATATGCCGTACCTTTCCCATTACAATTCTCTTTCAAGCCACCATAATGGGGAATATAGAACAACATTGCCACTGAGGCCAAATTGCTTCCACTGAGTATGGCTGACCAATTCATCCACTGTGGCGGCAGCTTCTACCAGCCTTTTCATCATGCTGTTCTGTTGAATAAAGGGAGCTTGCATTTTAGAAGAGCCTAAAATATTAAGATTCAGAAAGTCAGAACTTGCTTTTAATACTCAAATCTCATTTTAATTCCCAGAAAGTTATATTATATTATAGTGCTTGATATCTCGCTATGAAGAATGGTAAGTGGAAATCTACACAGAGGGATAAAGACCGTATGCTATTTCTTTGTAGAAATAAAGTGAGCACAGTGGGGAACTTTTAAAAATGAAACTAATAGTGTCGTGATACCAGCAAAGGTTATTATTGAGTTCCTTTATTAATGACATTTAATTTTTCATCAAAGCAGTGAATTGCAAGAAAGTGCATTACATATCTAGTTGATGTAATTACTCATATCTGTATCCTGCCATATTCCCTTATATATCCCTTAACAATATTTTTTTTTTAAAAAGATAGAAAAGCAGAGGGAGCTACAACTCAGTTTCTCAAGCATGGATTTTAAAATGTTAAGATTTTTTTTCCTGATATTTTCCCCCCCAACAAATGCTTAAGCTTCTCAAAATAATAAGGCTGTGTTTGTGCTGGAGGTTTAAGATTCTTGGTGCATTGTGTTTATGATGCAAAGCAATTCAGATTCTAACAAAGCATTTGTACTGCCAATAATCTCACACGCTAAGTGCACACTGGTATTTCTTTGTCAGTAATCAGATACATTCCTTGGAGACCAATAGATCTGGCCTCTTGCCATGGATTCTGATAATAGTTTACAAGCCCCCATCTGAATCAGCTATCATAGTTGGAGATTGTTTTGATGACAAGTTATCTCCAGAAAAAGCAATTTCATTCATTTGGGGGGGAAATGTACAGATGTGGGTGTCACATACTGTAACAACCAGTTCACCCAGCACCAGAAATGTGAGTGCATGTGCCCCTTCAGCACACACATGTGGTGTCAAGAACACAGCGATATAAGATGGGATTGCGCCTGGGTGGGTGGGCAGGTGGGCGGGCCCACCTGCAGGTCGCAACTACCGGTTCACCCAAACCGTTCCGAACCAGCAGCAGCCCACCATTGGAAATGTATGCTGTTACTCTTCTGTCACCATTGTTGATATTTTATTAGCAATAATTAGGCATCCTGATGACATTCGTATCTCATATTTTCACCTAATGGGGGAACAGCAAGTTTAACTATAGTGAAAATGTAAAAAGAATCCTCATAAAACTTCAAAAACAACAAACAGTATTATAACAAGCAACTAGTGTTTTGAAATTATGGGCTCACTCAAGGGTTTTTAACAGCCACTAGTATTTAATGTATTTTTAAATTTTGTATTTATCGTATTTATTATTGTTTATTATTTATTATTGTTTATTATTATTATTTATTATTGTTTTTTGTACTGTTTTAATCACTGGCTGTAAACCGCCCTGAGTCCCTAGGGAGAAGGGCGGTATACAAATTTAAATAAAGTAAAGTAAGTAAAGTAAAGTAAAGTAAGGAGAATTACAGGAATCCTTAGTTAAGCTTTTAATATGAACTCTCTTCTATGGTTTTTCCACTAAGTCAAAAAGCTGGTTTGGACAAGCAGGCATGAGCTTAACATGTGCAATCAGACACATATAATTTGAGCAGTAAGAAAACACAGTATCATTGCAAAGTAGGGGGCAGGAGAAGGCCATCGTTGACAACAGAGTAGAATTTTTTTTAATAAATTAGTTCCATTCCAAACTCTTACATTTACTTTCTACATTACTGATTTCACCTGTAAAGGTGACCTTGTTACTTTTTCTCTGCATTGCTAGGACATGAACCACCAGTAAAGAAACATATCAAATATATTCATTTACGCCTGTTTCAAAGTGCATGAAAGACTCATTTTTAAGCCAATGTCAAAATTTGGCTCTGGAAGGGTGGAAAAGTCTAGCACAACAGCACTTTCTCTTTACATCATGCAACAGTAGTAGGGGCACTAAAAAGCATTTTCTGCATTTGATGACTTGAAGCTTAATTAGCAAATGCAATTATTCAGAAAATGGGCTTTGGACTGCTTGCTGTATGTTTATATATGCAATTCAACACAGTGATGTTGATCTTCCAAGCTTCTCATGGTTTAGGACTAGTACACCCAAAAGACCATTCAATTCAAACACTTGCCCATCTGTTCCATTCTAGGCCTCCTTGCCAAATGAACTGGGGCTGAAAGGAAACAGGGAAGAGAAGCTTTTTAGGATCTGGATCTCAGTTGATGGAATGGTCTTTCCCATTGAAGCTTGTACAATATTTATGTCACCATTCGAGGATGTTTCAACTGAAGCCAGCCTTTCTCACGCTGGCAGTACACTCCAAGTACCCCAGGATTACAACTTCCAGAAATATCAATTAGCACAGCCTTGCTAATTGGGAATTTTGAGAATTATAGTCCCGACATATCTGAAGACCTAAGACTGGCTTACATGAATTTCTATGCCTGTTTACCTATTATTTAAACATGTCCCCTGTTTTGTAAATTGGATAATAGTTATTACTTATTTATGGTACATAAATCAAGTAGGCACCTTTTATTTAAAAATGTAATAAACTTGAAACCCTGTGGTGTGCTTGAAGATAATTCAACTCGTCTTTCATTTTTTTGAAAGATGTATACAAGCATGAAACAACACTGGGCATTCATTCATTCTCTGAAGCAAATACCAAATAACAAAATATGACTTATTTTTTTTTTTTTTTTTTTGGCTAGAAAAAGAGAAGTGAACTAAAGTCTAAACCTGCAGGAGGAGAGCAACCCCTGCTAAAATCCATTTGGATGGTTTCTCCTTAGTCTTCAAGTTAAATGTCCAAATATAGGTAGGACCCCGTTGGCAGGTTTTATATACAGGACAAGGATATACGTTGCATGTATCTTGCTTGTCAACAAGGATGGCTTTGATGAAAATAATCGGCATCGGTGGAGTCAAGTCCTTCAGTCTGGCATCAGCAATTAATCCAGTCTGGAAAGAGTAATTTTAAAAAATGAGATGTTGCTAACTCTGCCTATTCTTCTTACAGAGTTGAATCATTCTGAGCACAGAACTTCATGAAAACAACCTGTTTTGATTACACTACCAAAATATTCATAACAGCCAGCTTCACACTAGAAGCATCACATTTGCCTCAGAGCAAGACATTTCAGGGTTACACACTTAGAAGTGATTCAAAGTAAAATATTTTGCACACCTTACCCTGAGTCCAAAAACTTCTGCGTGAAGCATGTTAATTTGTGCAGAGTTTTGAAAATAATGAAGCAACTATGCAATCACTTCGGTAGATATTTAACTGTTCCGAATTAGCCAAGTTTGAACTCCTTAAAATAGGTTAATCCTTGCAAACATAAGCCTGAACAATAAGTGGACCAGAAAGCAGAGCAATTACCAAGTCACGGAAGTATTCAACAATGTCTCATTAAATCTGATTCTCGGGAACAGAAATCCAACCAAATATGACTGAGGCACTCAACACTAGATAGGAGGTAAGCAATACTTAAGTTTGTTTTTTCATTGTTACCGCTAATAGCAGCTTCAGAGAGGGCAACTTAGGTGAAGAAAATATGACGCACATGTACATGGATTAAGCTCCTCTTCTCCCCATGCTGCTGCTGTGATCAGATTTGGACTTTTCTGCAGTTGTTCTTAATCAGACATTAAAGCGGTGTGATATACTGCTTGAAAGGAAACTTTCCCTTTGCATGCAGCATTAGAAATACAAATTGGACACTGAGTAGGCAAGCACAAAGCAAACAACAGACCTCAAGCTGGACTCAAAGAGCAGCACCTCTAAATACAGAGATTAGAATAAAAAGTGGAAAGGATCACAGAATTATAAGATTATGTTTATTTATTTACCAAATTTATTGCCTGCCTGTTGTGGCCTGACGGCTGACGGCCCCTCCAACAGCCGAATCAGATGAGGAGGCGGCATGGGAGTCAGGGTCAGCATCAAGGCAACCTGAGAGCTCCGAGGGGGAACAGAGAATGGAGCTGTCAGAGAGAGAGAGAGAGAGAGAGAGAGAGAGAGAGAGAGAGAGGGAGAGGGAGACAGAGAAAGAGAGAGCAACAGAGACAGAGGCAGAGGCAGCCTGGGCAGTCCATCTGTCCTCAGATGGAGAGTCAACAGCCCCCAGGTCTGGACGTG
The DNA here is from genome assembly GCA_027560375.1 of Imantodes cenchoa. Classification (NCBI taxonomy): domain Eukaryota; kingdom Metazoa; phylum Chordata; class Lepidosauria; order Squamata; family Dipsadidae; genus Imantodes; species Imantodes cenchoa. The sequence goes on from JANHGD010002596.1 coordinate 58,107, forward strand.
GCTGATGAGGAAGAGGAGGAACAGCTGGGTCCTGTGCCTGAGGCACAAATGCTCAGAGGAGAGGAGAGCAGTGGAAATCTATGGGCCGGTCCTTGGGATGGAAAAGCCACCACTGCTAGCAAAGCTCCATCCTAGCTCTGGGGATAAAAAGCAGGGGGCAGAGATGAATAGATGTGGCAGACAACTATTGATCTCCCTCCCGGATGGAGTTGTTAGCTTGAAGTGATAGAGAAACTTTTTGCTGGTGCCGTCGGCACTCCAAATTAAAGGAATCTTTTGAGTTAACTTCAGAGGTTTTGTCGTGTTTGAGGAACTGGGTCAGAACAGGATGCAAAGCAAATGGCTTGAGTCGCCTAGGCAAAACACTTCAGAAATTTCAGTTGATCCAAGATTGAATCATGAGCGGATTAACTAGAATTAACTACGTTTTGTCATAAGGTTCGTGCGACTTTGTTCCAATCCATCGGCTGAATGATGGAAAGGAATTAAAGGCAGTCCTCGACGTACGACCAAAACTGAGCCCAAATCTTTGGTTGCTAAGTGAGACATTTGTTCAGTGAGTCCTGTTTCGTGACTTTTCTTGCCACCGTTGTTAAGTGAATCACTACAGTTGTTAAGTGAGTGATAGGGTGGTTAAGTGAATCTGGCTGCCCCGCTGACTTTGCTTGTCAGAAGGTCGTAAAAGGGGATCGCGTGACCTCAGGACACCGTCATAACTATGAGTCAGGTGCCAAGCATCTGAATTTTGATCACGGGACTCCAACGGTCATAACTGTGAAAAATAAGTCACTTTTATGAGTGCCGTTGTAACTTTGAACGGTTATTAAATGAACTGTTGTTAGCCGCGGACGATCTATAACATGGTTATTAAGTAAATCTCCATGGACTTTGCTTGTCAGGTTTGCAAAAGGCGTGTGTGTCACATAAATACGGCCACCGTCGTAAATACGGGTCGGTGGACAGGCATCTGAATTTTGATCCCACAACCTTGGGGATGCTGCAGTGGTCATAAGTGTGAAACAACAGTCATAAGTCACTTTTTCCAGGGCCGTCGTAACTTTGAACAGTCACAAAATGTACTGGAGAGGGTCCTTCAAGCCCCTCCTCTCTGCTAGAGAGATATACAAGTTATATTCTTTGAAAGGCAGGCATCAAGTACTGAGCTTAGGTCAAAGGAGAAAAGTCATTCAATCAATCAATCAGAATAGAGGCGGAAGGGACCTTGGAGGTCTTCTAGTCCAACCCCTGCTCAGCAGGAAGCCCTACACTACTTCAGACAAATGGTTATCCAACATCTTCTTAAAAACTTCCAATGTTGGAGCGTTCACAACTTCTGGAGACAAGCTGTTCTACCGATTAGTTGTTCTAACTGTCAGGAAATTTCTCCTTAGTTCTAGGCTGCTTCTCTCTTTGATTAGTTTCCCTCCATTGCTTCTTGTTCTACCCTCAGGTGCTTTGGAGAATAGTTTGACTCCCTCTTCTTTGTGGATAACCAGGAAGCATAACCAATTTGCAGGAAGCACTGCTGATGTTACTTAGTTTGGGTAATAAAACATCTGCAAGAAAACAATAAAGAACTTCCAAGGACCCCTTATTGGTATTTGAGCAACAAATATTTTCCTGTAAAGCCTAATATTTTATAAGCATAGTAAATTCTGTCAACCTGCCCAGATCTCAGATAATCAATCCATGTTTCTCTTTCTCGTCTTTCTTTTCTTTTAGCAAGCTTGACCACCCTGCCACCTATTCCAAGCATACTGAAGAGGACATTCTCTTCTGTCTCCTTGCATTCCTTTTGAAGCTAAAGTCCTCCTCCTTCTTTCCATCTTCACAAGCAGAGTCAAAGCCTTTGGCCATGTCTGTTGAGTCAGAACAATAATTATTTTAGTTTCTTCGTATTTTCATTGTCTTAGGTGCCTTGAGTAATTTTGAGTAGAAAAGTGGAGATAAACATTAAAATAATAAATAAAAGTTGGAGATGGAAATTTTTCCTTAGCTGCAGGCCATTTTCAGAATCAGTAAATGAGTGGCATTCATTATTGCATAATTGATCAGCGATGCCATTGCCACAAAAATAATACAGAAAAAATATCACAAACCTCTAAGTTAAAAGACAATGCTTATTTCCCCAAAGTTCATAAATTCTAAACCACTTATTTCTTAGCCAACATAGCTGTCCATGGACACTTTGAGAGTGTTCTGAAAAAACCCCCAAACAAACCAAAATAGTACTTTAATAAAAATGATTCATAGAATTTGAAATCTCTACTGGGATGTTTCAATAAGGAAAGCAATAAAAACTCTTTCCTTATATCTCTACAAGCCTCATGCTATGGTAAAAAATTGCTCTACTCCAGGAGATGCACAAGGACAAATTCATGATTCTCTGTCCTGTGCTGCCCTTCCCAAACCTGAAATAAAAGATCATCACAGGCAGTTAGAAAAAAAGGTTTTCTGTCTAGAAATTCACACATTGTCCAAACAAAATGCTAATTGTAATGATGAACATGGTCCTTTAGCTGCTGCACAATTATTTTTATATTTTTGTTTCACTAAACTTTTAGCCATGGGTGAAATGCTACTGGTTCGGCCTGGTACAGGAGTACTGGTAGCGATGGCCATCCATGGTTCAGAGAACTGGTAGTGGTGGCAGCACAAGGCTCCCTCCATCCACCCATCCATCGCCATTTTATTTTTTTCACCCTTACGCATGCACAAAGTCTTCTGCGCATGCACAGAAGGTGAAAAAGCACATGTGATAATGGTGCGCGTGGGGAGCACACACTTCTGAGCCAGTAGGGAAATTAAGTAGATTTCACCGCTGCTTTTAGCCTTATTAACTCAAATGTGGGTTCATAAATTGGCTCAGTAGTTTGAGAAAGTTGCATTTCAATAATGCATTTTCAAATGACTGCAAAACTGAAAGCAAGTCAAATCCTTTTTTCTTTAAGGGAAATATTCTTAACCACAAATTAATGGCTTTGTATTCCGCTGATGTTCATCCTGCTTGCAAATACTGAACTGCATGAGGTACACACTTGTTTGTGCAAAGTATGACTATTAAAAGATTAGACTAAATGCTTTTTTCCATAACAAACCTTCTGAATCCAAACAGGGACATTGCAGAATTTTTGTTTTTACAGACTAATCGCTGGCAAAAATGCCATACTTCCCTAAATTTAAAAAGGGCTAGAAACAGTCCGTAGTTCAGAGGTGGTATTCAGCAGGTTCTGACCAGTTCTGAAGAACCGGTAGCGGAAATTTTGAGTAGTTCGGAGAACCAGTAAATACCACTTCTGACTGGCCCCACCCCCATCTATTCTCTGCCTCCCGAGTCCCAGCTGATTGGGAGGAAATAGGGATTTTGCAGTATCCTTCACCTGCCATGCCCACCAAGCCACGCCCATCAAGCCATGCCCACAGAACCGGTAGTAATTTTTTTTAAAATCCCATCACTGCTCTGATGCATACTTACATACCGGTGCTTAGTTTACTTCAGAAGTAAACTGAAGTCTGCATCTCGACTGAGGGCCTGTGTAGCTTTTTCCTGCATTTATAAGTTAATTAAATTGAGTTGATGTATTATTTGAAGGCGAAAGCCAATCCCTCTGAAATTCCTTTATCTTCCTCTTCCAACTGCAGGGTTTTTTGAGTCAAGCTGGGCATTGGGAATGAGGAAAATGTAAATGATTTATTACCAGAACCTTACCAATCATGTGCCCCAAGATTGACTCTGAACATTGTAAATGCTCAAGGAAGGTGATTGTTGAAGAGGATGTGTTTACTGTCAGAAGTGATTCATTCAGTTTCATTTGACATTTTTACTTTAATTTAGGCACAGCATCTCATTTCCCAAGAAAGCACAGATCTTTTTAAATTGAGTGCAGTTGCTTTCCCCCCCCCCCACATTTCATGAATGTGTTTTGATACACTGTCCTTTTGAAGAAAAATAAAACATCCTAAATTCTTTTAGTTCAGTTTAATTATTTTAAGGAAAATGCAGATTTAGTAAGTATTTGCATAGATTTTGGATCTGAGGGAAAAAAATGCTTTGTTGAAAATTGCAGCCTGTTAGGTTATTTAGGAAAACGTCAA
>JANHGD010002602.1:34577-45687 GCA_027560375.1 Imantodes cenchoa
AGCCGGACTTTCTGCTTGCTCTTCCCCCTCTGAGTCCGTTTCCCCTTCAACCGGCTGCCCATGTCCTTCCTCCAGGGCCTCTGGCCCTACAGGGTCCAGCACCAGCTGTGCAGGTTGCGGGCAAACCACAAGGATGGGATATACCAAAGCCCCTGCACCTAGGGAGGGCCATCTGGCTGGGAGTCCCCTCTACATTGCTCTGCATGGAGCAATCCAGCGGCCGAAGGCCTCCTCCTCTGCCGTGAAGGCCTCCAGGCTAAGATGTTGGAAGAATGTTGCCCGGGATGCCCAGGTAGCCACATGGCAGGCCTCCTAGACCGTCGTCCGAGCAGACCAGGCTACAGAGGGAGCTGTGCGGTGAGGTGAACGGTCAGTTACCTGAAAAGTACATGACCTCAAGAAGTGGCCAGAAACCAATGAAATGACAATGCAAACCTAGAACCCACCAATGGAGAGCAAACCTCCCTACAACTGAAGGGTGACTGAGAAGAAAGAATGAAACTTCAGTCCTCTGAAGGAGAAGTGAACCATAGAGAAATGAGGAAGGCTCCCTGTATGTGGAGTCTGTGCTCCTGGACCTCAAGGTTGGCTGATGGAAAGGTCAGAACCTGGAAGGCTCACCTCCTATGCCCAGTGAGGGGAGGAGGTCGTCCTGGAACAAGGGTAGGGTCGAATCTCAATAACCCCCTCGGGAGGAAGGCACAAATCACCCCTACCAACAGAGATGTCAGTTCGGATCCGATGATCAGAAATCAGGGTCACCAGGGGCTGGACATAAGTAGTCAGAGAGAAACCACTGCCAGGGTTGAAAGGCCCTATGTGAAGGGATCGAGGGCTCTGGGCAGGTCCCCAGGCTATCCCCAGGAACCCAGGTGAACTGCCTCTCTGAGGAATCAGTGCCCTTGAAGGCGCGCCAATAGCGAGCCCAGTGACTAACAGGATGAGATGGTGGACTGGAGGGGAATGCGTGTGAACCGATCTTCTGAGGAATCTGCACACTGAAGGGTGTGCTGATCAGATACATTGACGGACAGGACGAAATCGTGAACAGGGTCTACTGTCGACAGAATGTAATGGGGAAGAGACCCTAATCAGTCCGTGGGGAAGAATTGAAGTGCGATAATGATGGACATATCTACAGAAAAGAGATGCAATCTTATGCCTCAGTCACAGAGGCCCTCCTTATGTCGGAGAACCGCCCCTTGAAGGACCCCTAGCTGTCAGTGTGACCTATATAAATTCATCAGGAATCTGATGACGTTCCATAGTGATTCACTGAGATGGGAGATGGACAGATGCCACCAGAGTGATCCTTGGAGCTGAACCGATCCCTGGGCAAGTGACTGCCGAGCGGGGGGAGTACCCCGATGTGGCAACATGGAGAGGACATAAATCCCGCGATGCGGGCTCCCCTGAAATGGGGGGGCTGGCAAGCCCAACCTGTTGTCACTGCAGAATCCCCCTAATTACTTGGGGGGAAAGGACAGGGGCAAAAAATATGTACAGTAAACCTGGCAGCCAGGCGCCACAAAAGTACCTGGTACCTGAGCACCTTGAGACTGTACCTGGGCAGGAGCCTGGACAGCTTTGCATTTTCATGGAGTGATGAGTCTATCGATGAGGGGTAGACCAAGCGGTTCGCCAGTACTGTAAAGAGCCTGAAAGATCCATTCCACTGAAGCGATGCAATGACTGCTGGACCATTCAGCCCTCATGTTACTCACCCCAAAGAGTGCCTCACTGTGATGGACCGCAGACAGCAGTCTGTCCAGAGGCCCAGGTCCATAGTTGCGGCCCTTAGGCGCCAAGACATAGTCCTCCCCCTACCAAGGTCTGTGAACCTAGGTGGGGGGATCCTGAAACATGGAAGGTTGAGGGAAAAAGAATGTGATTGCATGCGGCCCTGTCCCTTCCAGTGACCTGGTACCCTAGGGTGCCTTATAACCCACCCACCCATCCACCCCATGCCAGCATGCCAGTATAAGGAGGCACGGAATCCCATGGTTCTCCAGGATCTTGTATTCATGGGAATGGCAGAAGATGACCACCATAGGAGGGAGGTCAGGTCCGGGAGTGGAATCCCGACCTGGCCCAGCGAGGCACTGTGGCCCCGCCACAGAGATGGCAGTAGAGACAATGGAGGTCCCTGGAATGCGTTCAGGCCCACCGAATGACGTGGGTGTAGGAATCATTACGGTCAGAAAAAAGGACTATGGTTTTCGGAAAAGTGAGTTCTAGCCCCGAACTAGCTAAAGCATGTTCCACAGGTTGCCTCCTGTGGGAAAAAAAAACAATCACAAGGGAGGGAGCGCCTCCCCGCCCCTCGGAAGGGCCTTCATAATGCCTGCCAGTCCCCGCCCTGACAGGGACCTACCTTCACCTGTGGATGTAGAAATCCTGAGCATAGTAACCCAGTCCCCTGATCGATACATGAGAGGAGTGTCCAGAAGAAAGGGGGGAGGGCAAAGGTGGCCCTAGTGTAGGAAGGTAGGGAAGCCACCCTTTGCCGCAGCACTGAATTACAGTGTGGTCCAATACCGTCCCCACGGCTACTGCCTTTGGGAAAGCGCTGATGTTAGGCATAGCTGGGGGTAGAAGCACGCCCTGACTGATTACAATACTGTGGGCAGCAGTGTTGGGTTGCTACCTGGATGGTCCATTCTGCTGTCCAGGTAGCAGCGCTAAAATTAGGCAACGGCTCCGGTGCCACTGGCTCCGGGCCGCTGCAGACAGTCACCATTTTTTAAAAAAAAAAATTTGCTTCTGCGCATGCACAGAAGCCAAAATCTCATGCACGGACGCTTGCCCGAATGAGATTTTGGCTCATTTTTGCTTCTGCGCATGCGCAGAAGCAAAACAAATCACGAAAATCTCACACACACGCGTTGTCTCGCGAGATGACGCATGCGTGTGAGATTTCGGCAAAATTTTTTGCTGCTGCACACGCACAGAAGCAAAAATGAGCCGAAATCTCGTTCGGGCAAGTGTCCTCATGTGAGATTTCGGCTTCTGCACATGGGGATGCGTGCCCCCGCCTGCAGCGTCGGGCTGCGCGCGTATCGCACCGGTAGGGTGCGATGATGGGAAACCCCCAGTGGGCGGATAAGGTTATTGGAATCACTGAGCATCCCGGTAGGGATGGAAACGTAGTTGGGGAAATCCAGCCAGTTCTAGATTGATAGTGTGATAAAATTCACCTGGATTGTCAGACGTGAGACCCGAAACCGGAGGAACTCATTGACCCTACGGCCTCCACGAAGAGGGGAGTGGCTGGAATAACCCCTGCATCAGAGGGATCCCCCTACATAGTGGGTTCCTGGGAGCAGAACCCTCAGAGGCGACCTAAAAGATCCTAATGAACTGGAATTAGGAAACTACCTAGATAAGAAGGTCAGGAGATATCCCTGACGTCCAAAGGATAAAAACACCGCCTTTTCTCCTCTGGCTCCACTGTCAGCTCAGACCCTGCTGGGCCTCTCGATGGTAAAGGTTGAGGACAGCAACCAGTAACCCACCTGAGTGGAAGGGTCAGATAAGTCAATGTCTTGAACGGCTGGCCTGGCCCATCGATGGATGTCAGCAGTTGTCTCCTGCTGCATGGTAACAGGAAGCACTTACTTGAGCCCAGCCGATCTAAGGTGGGAACACCAGGCCTCGCAGTCCCTCGGCCATCAGTGAAGATTGCCAATGCCCCAGAGGCTAATGCCGTGGATAGTCAAGTATTGGGAAGACCTCCCAAACATCCCAGTCAGCGAGCCTCCAGTGAGTGTTGTCCAAAGGCAAGGCCTCAGTAGCAGCGACTGGAGCTACCTCAGCTGGCCCGGAATCCTGCTGAAATGAAAGTTCTAGAAGATCACAAGTGAGATTAAAGCTTGTAATTGGTAGCATTGCCCTTGAGCTTGCCTACCCTGTGGTGGGTCTCTATCAGCTTGGGTGACCATGTACTGTCATAGGCTACGGCCAAAAAGAAATCTATCCCTGGCGAGGCAGGCAGCACTGGCTGGGGGGGGGGGGGCAGTGGCCTGATCTGAGCCCTTGAAGGAGCCCTCCCCCTGACAAGGTAGGCCTCAGAAGAAGGCCTGGGCATATAGTAGCCCAGGCTACATCGCTTTTAGGTGAGGCCCACATGGTCCTGCCTTTAGCTGTTCTTTCAAAAAGGATGTTGCCCTTATTGAGGCCTCTAAGATGGCAGCCACCCTTATCAGGCCTCAAAAATGGCCGCCGGTAAGAAAGGGCAGCCAACATGGCTGCCGCCCTTGATGACTTCAAAAATGGTCTCTGCCCATTCTGGAGTTTACCAATAAAAATGGCCATTCCCTGAGCGGCTTCAAGATGGCCGCTGCCCTTCTGAGGACAAAACAAAATGGCCACCGCCATGTGAGGAGCCTTCAAAATGGCCACCAGCAAGCACAGAGGCTGTCCTCCCCCATATCTGGCCATCATGACAACGGTTAAAAAATGCGGGAAGCTGTTGTGAACTGGTCGATCCGGTAAGTCAAATCGAAGCAAAAAAATGGCCCAGGGACTTGCCTAGTCTAAAGGAAAGTCCATGTTTGCTCGTTTCTGCTACAATGGCGCATCTGTGAACCAGCGCCAGAAGTCCCAGCTGTGATAATTATCAGCTGGGAATCGGAATGGCCGAAGCGGCTCCACGCGCAGTCAGCCAGTTCCAAAGCCTTACGGATTCAAACCCAGCAAAGCCCTTCCAGCCAGTTGGCAAGCGATCGGGTGGCCGGCATGGCAGGCAGGTGGGCGGCTGGACCAACAGACGGTTGGAAGCAACGGACAGCAAGGTCCACGGGCGGCAGGGAACATTATCAATTCCGAACCCAGCGAAGCCACTTAGCCAGCAGGCAGGCAGGCAGTAGCCAGCATGGCGGGTGGATGGGCGACTGGGTCACCGGACGGCTGGAAAAAAACAGACGGCTGGACTGGATTGGGCAGCAGGGCCAGGTTTGACCATAAGCCCCCTACCCACTGACAAAAATGGGAAGGAGTATCGCACCAGCGAGACAGCTCCCTCCTCCTCCGAGGTAAGGCGAAAAACCCGGGAACAGGGGAGCGTGTGGCTTACCTAGGAAGGCTGTTATTCACTCTTGGAGCCTCAATCCAGGCCGGCTCAGTGCAGGAAGGGTTCTGCTGCTGGGGAGAGCGGCTGAGGCTATCAGGGCCTTTCCCAATGTATAGATACATTTGGCCTGCCGGACTGGCTGCTGTGATCCATTTGAGCAGGGAGCCTCCTGGAATTACTCCCAGTAGATGGGCTCTCATAACGATCCATGGCAAGCATAGCAGGTAATCGGCAATAGCAGTAATGCATGTGCCGGCCCATAGAGCAGCTGCAGCCTGTAGTAAGAATTAGTCCCCAAAATGAACGCTCAAGCCATAGGAAGAGTAAAACAAGCTGACAAGCAAGCTCTCTCTTCAATGTCTGCAGCTGCAGGCTTTTCCCCCATCTCACACAGCCGGAATAATGGAGAGCTGAATAGAATAACAGGCCTTCAGCTGGAGATGTGAGCAACAGCAGGGCTGACGCCCGAGTCTGCCATCAACCCAACCTAAGTACTGCTATTAGTTGGGAAGCTCTCACAGGGAAAAGCCCTTACCCAATTCAAGTTGTTAGATTAATTTTCCTTGACTGGAATTGCTTCTTGGAAGAAATGCACGTGTCCTTTGGCTAGGACTGAGTAAAAAGAGGAGGAGTCTAGGAAGGAGGGCGATATTTATACTTTGTTTCAGACTCAGTCCTGATTGGCTAGAGGGCAGAGTTAACCCATCCTTGGAGGCTAGCTCCACCCACTATGGAGAAGACATTGTCTTGTAAACAAGCTCAGGAGAAGTGTGGTCAAAGAAGAAAAAAGGGATCAGTTATTCTTTTTGCCTAAAGCTGTTGTTTGCCATTAAAATTGCTAGCTAACAGAAATTTCACCTGGCATGTTCTTCTGGACAGGTCCCCTCCTCCTTCAAATGAATTCTGCCATGAGCTGCACTTCAGTTTGAAGATTATGGGATGAGCTCACCAGGAATCACAATCCCTCCATTTCTGAAGACTATAATTACAAGTCATGCAAAGAATCCTACTTGACCTTTAAATATATTGACATGTCTGCAGTTATAAATGTGTTTGTGAAGACAGCAAATCCTACACTCATTAAATATTGAATAGTGGAGTGGTTGGCCATATAATCTTGCTTCCTTTCCCCTTTTACTCTGAATTTTTGATCACACTTAAGTGTTACAGAGGACCCTGACAAGACAAGAAAGTCTTGCTATTTCTAATTCCATTTTTTTAAAAAATAAATTATAAAGCCAGGTCTTCCTGAATAAGATTTATTAATCCCACTTGAGAAAGAGTGGAAAATTCAGTTCTGTTGTTTTGCATTAAAATATGTAGGTTTTGCTAGCACATTCAATTTTATTCCTTTTAAATGCAGCCTTTTAAAGATTCACTCGAATACCGATATATTCACTCTAATATAACATAGGATCAGGGGTGGGTTCCTCCCGGTTCGGACCAGATCACCCAAACCATTAGTGACCCGATGGTGACGTAATTTTTGCCTCATGAATCCGGTTCCGTCTGTGCCGGTCCGTGCTCCCCGCCATCTTTTTTCAAAAAAAATTCGGCCGATTTTACTTTATTAGGATGGCTTCTCCTCGTTCTGTGCTGTGAAAAAAGCCCTCCTGCCCGCCGCCGGGTTAATACTGACCTTTATTTCTTCACCTGAAGCACAGCTGCTCAGCTGCTCAGCTGTGTTTCAGGCTGAATCCTGCTTCAGAGCATGCATGGAAGTGAAATCACATGAGGGGACGTCGTGATGTGAACCGGTGGTGAAGGTAAGTGGAACCCACCCCTGCATAGGATGATTGGGAAAATAAACTGTTTTAAACAAGAATGTCTGAAAATTACATTCAAGAAAATCAAGAAATTCAAGCTTCCTGCATCCACAGGCATCTATGGGGGAGGGAAGGAGGGCCCAATAACATGTCCATGATGACGGAATAATACAGATGCTATGACTGACATACATGTGTCTCGCATCCCAACACAGGTAACAGTCAACATTCACATAGTTTTAGCGTTGTGTTCAAGTCATCATTTTGATATCACAGTCTGTCCTGTATACCCCTGCCTGAGCCATATCATTTCAGAAAACTTCAAAGGAACAATTGTACTATATGGTGTGTGTGTGTGTGTGTGTGTGTGTGTGTGTGTGTGTGTGTTTGAAAGGTTCCCATATAAAGAAACCAGTACCAACAATGAAAAACAGAATGCAAGAATATTCCCCCTGTGACATCTATTGCAGTATTCTGAATTATTCTACAGGTAAACAAGTATGGCACAAGACAGTAAATAGGTTCGTCATTTTAATTTTAAAAAGTAGTTTCTTTACTGAAGCAACATGGAAGAAAATGTCATGGATCAAGAAGTAAAATTAACAAACTTTACTTAACAAGTTGCAGGTTTTTTAGGTTTGGCCTAGCTAGCTGTGTAAATCCATCCACTTTGGTTTGTAAACTATGGTTTTCTGTGTTGTGTTGTGTGAATCTAGGCAATCCTAGCTTAATTAACAAATCATAAAACAAATTATGGCTTAGCATCATCTAGAAACCCAGTCGCTATGTGGAATGATGTTTTCTTATATGCTATCTCCCATTTTCACTAAAGATACAGGATGTATTGTTCTCTGAGCTTCCATAGAATTTCTCAGTCCTTCGGAAAAACACTTGTTTTAAAGAACATTAGAAAAACAAAAGGAAAGTTGATATCAAAAGGAAGGTTAAAACAAAATTGCATAGAAATCCAAAATTATTTTCTTAAATGACTTTTGCACATTCTTCACAAACGTACTCAATGGAAGTCATTTTAATTGCATTTGGCTAATAGTAATAGGGGGAGATGTTAATTTGTTAGGTGTTCCAGCTGTGCTTATATGGAGAGCAATCAAGAGTGCTTGCCTGCTCATTTTGCCAGCAATTGAAGTTGGAATTATTTTAACACTAATAAACACAAAACCATTTTTCACTTCCTGCCTTTGGAAGAAATTAATCAGCAAAGAGGAAAGAACATAGCATCCAGAATGGTTAATTAATACTGAATTTAAACTTAAAGTTTAGGGGGGGAAATGACATTAAAATAATTTATATATTAGGCCAAATGAAACTCAGAACTGTTTTAAAAGGCCATCAGAATGTCAGAAAACTCCAATTCTAACTATTGTTTTTTCTCATATATTCTTCTTTGCATAGGACTTAATTCCACACAACCATATGGACAATGTAATTTTCCAAAATTTACATTGCTGTTTAAAAATTGGACTTCAGAAACCCATGGATATGAAAGGCTTAACTGTATTTGGTAGCTAAACAATTTCCTGATTTTGGAAACTACTGGGAAGCTAGAAGAAAATCGAAACAAAATACCCTTTGAGTTCTCTGACTTATTCAACATACCAAAATTCAAGTGCTATTTTACATAACTCTCTCAAAACCATTAATTTAAATAACAGCCTCCAAATTCCACTTGGGAATCAACACTGAAGCATTTGTATGCTATGTCTTCAGAACTCCAAAACTCCGCTATTTGTAGGGGAGGGGTTCTTTTATCTCTAAAGTACTGATGAGTTCAAGAACTGCTGTTGTTTCAATTAATTCCCAAATGCAATATTTACTATTTTAAGACAGCACAGAACAATTGCTTTTTTTTCTCAATGCATATTTTCTTTCTACTTCAGAAAAGTCAATGCAAACTTTAGTTCATGTTTTCTTAATATCTTACAAAACAGGACAAATACAATCTAAATACAGCGAAGCCTAACCTAGGAAAAAATAGTTGTTCCATCTTTCCACAACATTCATAGCTGTTTGAGGCTTCACAACGTCAATGATATGTCTCTTATTTGGCAGCCCATTATCTGACATGTCTTCATGGTATTGCTTTTATGCTCAGGTGCCTCTAACAGAAGCATGAAGATATCTCATGAAATATCCTTATGATGTTGGTCTTTCTCTCATTGATGGCCTACTCCAAATGAAGCTTAAATTTGTCTTTAGTTGCCCTGGTCAGATTTTCTGTCAGCTGCTAATACTAATCTTGCTAATCAACATATTTATTATGGTGGATAATATAATTAAGGAGATGTTGCTCAGTTCTAATTGGCCTTGTTAGGTTCCTATGAACATGACTGCTCCACTCTAGTCATTATTCTCTAGGACCCTTTTCGATTTGGGCTGCAGGAGAGACCAAACTTGGTGTTTCCCATTTCAAGGTTTCAGACAGACAGGCAGACACTACCCATAGGTTGAAGCAATAACAGCAGATAGGAATTCAAATGCCTACCAGAGAATGCTTGCCTGAAGAATGCTGATTACAATCCAAGAAGAAATAGTGCAGTCCAATTATGTTCCAAGAAAGCCAAATCAGGTAGTTAGCCAACCCAAAAGTTATAAACTAGGATTTCCACTGTTGTTTTGAACAAAGACTGCTGTCAAAACCTAAAGCTGTCTGCAGACAGCTGGCTGTAATTATGCAATTTTTGCCTTTTGCCTAGCAAGAAGCCTCACTGAGGGACACTGCTCTGCTTCCCTCTCTATGCAACCAGACCTGCAGCTTGGAATGTTGTGCCTTATCCTGACTACTCCAGCTGAAATAGAGATGCCTGTGGCTGATCAGCCTCAATTGAATCCTGGCTTACTGATTTCTGAGGATGAGAATCCTGAAGCACAGGCTCATCTAGAGCAAAATCATAACATTCAACATCAAAGTCAGATTCTGAATCATGGCTTGTAACACTTGGATTCTCCAAAGTCATGTGCCTGCATAATGCCTAACCAATAAGGAACACTGCCATATGTTCCACATATACACCATTTTGCACACTATCAGTCCCTTGCTACTTCATCCTGTGTCCCACCTTTGCACTACTGACCCATCAGGGGTTTTTCTAAAATATCTCAGCACCTTTGTCCATAAATAGCCCAACTAACGTATAAATAAGATGGGGTTCTTGTGGTCTCTCCTTTCCAACTTTACAATATGCAGAAGAAGAATGGGAGAGGAAGTTCAGGGGGAAAGGAAACCGATAAAGGTTTTTGCCCTATGTTGCTATTTATGTGTAAATATATTGGCATAGGCTAAGTTACTTAGAAGGCCACCTACTTCCATATAACCCATCCCACTTTTGGGTCATCAGTGAGGCAACACTAGTTTTCCCACTGCTGATGTATTTAACATCAACTAATGATGTCCCCATCCTTGGGAAGGATTCAAAATTTGGAACAAATTATCACTGGTATTGAAAGCACGATTCTTTTTTATTATAGTTTAGGAAACCTAAAGCAATTTTTCCGCCTTGGTCATTTAATGATTTAATTTGTTTGGTGTTTGTTCAGTCATGTTTGTGATTATATTTACTGCATTTTTGCAAGCTGTCTGGATGTATTAAGGGAAAAGGTAGCATATATGGATGGATGTCACCACCTTTCATTAGAATAATATAGAATAGAAGTGAAGTGAAGTGAAGTGAATTCTTTATTGGCCAAGTGTGATTGGATTTGTTCACAATTTTGTACTTGTACAGAATATACATTTGGCCTGTAGCCCAATTTCCCAGCAACCTGCAGGGTTTTGTCCTTAAGTAGTTGTCTTTCACGAAGTGAACATGAGTAAGAGCATAGCAGGGAGTTTTGTTGAGGAAAGTAGCAAACAATTCATGCCAAGTGTTGCCCTTGACAGAGAAGGTCTGTGAAACTTGGTAGACAGGGCAGGCAAAGAGTGTGAACTTGAGTTCCTGATTGAATACAGCCTCATGCCTCCTTTGTAACCTTATAAAGACACTGGCCAGGTTCTATAGATTGATTAACTGCCTTTTAAATGTAGCTGCATCAGGAAATAGTGATACTATGACATGGCTCCCCAAATCAACACAGACTGTGGAAACTTCACACCGGACTTCAAACATCTTGCAGTGTATGCCTCTCCATTCTTCCTCCATACTATGGGTCCTTGGTTTCCAAATGAGATGCAAAGGTTACCACAGTCTGTGTTGATTTGGGGAGCCATGTCATCTGCTGGTATTGGTCCACTGTGCTTCATTAAGTCCAGGGTCAA
>JANHGD010002602.1:53878-64522 GCA_027560375.1 Imantodes cenchoa
AAGCACTGTGAAGCTGTATATACGTCTAGGTGCTATTGCTATTATATATTATCATTATATTAAAACGTAAAGGTTTCCTCTGTTTACTTATGTCCATCTCTTGGGAACGTGGCTACTTGCATTTGTATGCTTTTGCTAGGTTGGCAGGATCCGGGCCAAAAATGGGAGCTCACCCAGTCATGCAGTGCTTAGGTCTCAAACTGCTGACCTTCTAGTAGACAAGCCCAATGTCTTAATAACTAGGCTACTATGCCTCCTATTAGTATCATATAGCCTGGTCTGGTCTGGTCTGGTCTGGTCTGGTCTGGTCTGGTCTGGTCTGGTCTAGTCTAGTCTAGTCTAGTCTAATCTAGTCTCTATTGATCTCTTTATCAAATTTCTACATCTCACATCTCACCTAAGTGACTCTGGGCAATTTATAGTATTGCTATTATTGCTTAGACATGCCTGTGATTTTGTATGTTGCTTAATTACCTTGAGTTGTACATTAAAATTTTTGCACCTCTGAAGCCTCTACATAACTCTGAGGGTCATAATATAGAGTGAGATCTGAACAATCTTTTTAAGGCAAATGTTTTTTTTAAAGATACATCTTTACTATTATTATGAGAGAAGAAACATATACTGATATCCTCGATTTATGACCATAATTGAGTCTAGAATGACATTTGTAAGTCATGGTGGTCATTAAGTGGATCATCATGTGGCCACACCTATTTTATGACCTTTTTGGCTGTGGTCATTAAGCAAACACCATGGTTGTTAAGCAAAGACTGTAGTCATTAAATGAACTTGTTTTCTTCAATAGGTGTGTTGTTGTTTTTTTGCTGGAAACGAGAAATAAATGTCAGAAACCAGAGGAAAAAACCAACCAAACATTGTGGTCACATAATCACAAGATGCTACAAATGTCCATAAATGTAAGCCAGTTATCAAATATCCCAAGTGTGATCATGAACACTAGGGAGTTGCGGCCATTGAAACTTCAGAACTAGGTTATAAGTAGCTCTGGGAAGGTCTGGTCACTAAATGAATGGATATTAAGTGAGGGCTACCTGTAAAATATTACACAGAAGAACACTTGCAATTTAGTCCTGCAGAACATATTAGTAAAATAAAATAATATTATAGGAACATTTAGTATCAGAACCATTATGGATTGCTGAAAACATCAGATTTCATAAGTGCAAACAAAAAGAGTTATTGCAGCACAGCCAGCAGGACTTTATAAAAAATGTCTGAATATCGCAAATTTGACAAAAGGCTATCCTACGCATTGAAAGATTAGCTAGTCTGCAAAATGCTGAAAGAAGACTTGTCACCAGAGAAACATTTAAGAATGCATTTGAGGTTGCTTTCTCCATGGAAATTGCTGCTGCAAACACTGCAGTCAAGAATAATACAAATGTGAATAATGTTGCAGTAGCATGCACACAAAGAGCAGCACATTAAAATGAACTGTGGTGTTGTTGTAGTAGAGATTCACAGAAATCTAAGCAGGTTTGAGGAGAGAAACTTGGAATAATACAATGTCACTCAGGAAAAACTACACTATTTGCTAAAACTAAACTATCCAGCCACCACTTATTCATGACAGGGGTGAAATCCAGCAGGTTCTCACAGGTTCTGGAGAACAGGTAGTGGAAATTTTAAGTAGTTTGGAGAACCAGTGGTGGAAATTTTGAGTAGTTCGGAGTGGGGTGGGAATGGAGATTTTGCAGTATACTTCCCCTGCCACACCCACCAAGCCACGCCCACTAAGCCACGCCCACAGAACCAGTAGTAAAAAATGAATTTCACCACTGATTCATGAGTAGAGTGATGTATGCTCTAGATCAGGGGTGTCAAACTTATGGCGTCACAGCAGCATTACCTGATGTATCAGAACTTTTTTCCCCTTCGCTAAACTGGGCGTGGATGTGGCCAGCGCATTACACATCCAGCCCGCAGGCCAGGAGTTTGACAGCCCTGTTCTAGATGCTAAATTTGACAAAGAAAGTAAAAAGGGATAAGTAACATGGAAATCTCTTGTATATTAGATGAAATGAGACCAGCAATATGGCTTGTATTAGAAGCAATTGGCAAAACTATACCAGTAGAATCGAGCAATTGGTTGGTGCGGTATCAGCTGTATCACATCATGGCTTCAAGCATAGTTTGTAGGTGTATATCAGTGGTGGGTTGCTCCCAGTTAGGCCTGGTTCTGCTCTGCCCACTCGCCTGGAACACTTCTGTGCATGCGCAGAAGCGTCGCAGAAGCGAGTGAGTGAGCGCATGAACTGGTAGCAAAAGGTTTTAGAACCCACTACTTGTGTATATTATCATCATTATTCAATGTTGTAATACATTGGATAATGGGGGGAAAGACTGGGCACACAAACGTTCCTTTTGAGTTGAAATTTACAGATCTGGTATACACCAGTATACATATATATTTATGTAGAAGAATCAAAACGAAAGGTATAGTTACTTTTGAATGTCCTAACCAAACAACAAAAGAGGCTTAGACTACAGACAAATGCAGAGATAGACTAAAGGTGTGTCAACTGATAGAACATGAATTAACATTGTCCCTAGAGCCAATTGAGCAGGTGGATGAATTCAAATAATGAGGCTCTTTGATCTCAATCTTCCCTGCAGGTTTTATGCATCACAGACATGCAACAGCTCTCTCTTTTCCCATGAACAAGCTCCAATTACAGCAGCACCATCAGTAATAGTCCCACATCTCTGCTAAAATCTATGAACCCCATCCCTCACCCCCTCTTTAAAGGTGTCTACTTGCAGTTCATACTAGATATGGACTGTGTGACAGAGACAATTGCAAATGAATTTGATCAAATCTCAGAGTGTTCTATCACAGTGTCACAAATCTGTTGCTTTTCAGATTTGTTCATTATTATAACAAATTCTTGCCACATTTGATTGCTGCGCTCCACTCCTTAAATATTGAGCTCCTTAAGGTAGACCAGATCAGGAAATCAACTCAACAAAAAGGTTATATTTGAGTTATGGTTGGCTATAATAACAGAATATTGCAACTCTTGTTGGGTTGTACATCCCCTTCTTATTATTATATTATATATCAGTCAATCAGGGAGGTCTGATGTGCTTCTGAATGTTATCTTGTTGTTCTGGATTTAAAAGACGTTTCAGCCTCTTTTGCTTAGGCAGTGGCTTCTGCATATCTCTATCAAGGTAATCTTCCTTAATTTCTACAAGTCAAGAGGGCAAGGCAGAAGACAACACAGTGCAAAATTTCACAGGAAAAAAATGACATTAGACACAGTGCTTATTCATTACCTGCATTTAAGAGTGAGGTTGGCGTGTAATATCTCAAAAAAAATAATAAAGGATTGGTGCAAATTATATCACAGGTCATGAAAGATGGCATAGCTTTTGCATCACCTTCTGTCATAGCTGCAGAAAATAGTTTGAGCTTGATTGGAAAATTAAACCAGTATTTGTTACAAAAGAGAAATTATACACATCACTGATCATCAGGCACTTCTGTCAGTCTTCAATTCACAAAAAAGGATTTGGCTTACAGTAGCTGCTTAAACACAATGTTGTGCTCTGTTCCTTGGAGGGAACAGATACAAAACAGAATTCAAAAGGACATAAACTCATGCAAATGTGGTTGGATTGTCTTGTTTACCTCCAGAGGGGATACAGTATGAAAACTCCACAACTAACATTCCTTCACCAAGTATTCTCTTTCAGGCAGCTGAGATTATTCAAAGAGAAAGTGGGAAATATCCAACTTCACTGAAAGTCTATACAGATGAAACATTGAACAACGTTCTCATGCTGAATGCAACATTTATATTTTGAACGAACTCTATAAGCAAAAGATTGTAGAGAGAAGTCTATAGAAGGGAGTGTAAGTAGATAGCTGAAAAGACCATAGAAATAACTGGATTTTCCCCCCTCATACTGCAGAGATCATTGACAAGTTCTGGAGTTGAAAAGGAGAAAGATAAAAAGAAGTTGCACTGGATGCCATTGGAGATTCAGCTGTTTCTGAATTACCACCAGTCTTTCCTACCCTCAAAGTTGGCACACAATTGGTAGCTACTCCGTGGTTATCAGGACCAAGCACAGCAAATGTTCCCCTTTCCAGTCATAGAAGTTAAACTGTTTGCATATAGAAGACACCACAGCATGTACACTTGTAAGTACAATTTGGTTAGAATTGATATTATACAGTATATTGGATTATTACTGTAATTGGTTGCTTAAGTATACCTGTAGTCTTGCATGGTTGCTCAATTACCTTGGCATGTCTGTGGATATATATTTTTCATTTATGAAGAGAAAGTTACACAGGACAGGAACTGAATGTGCTTATTGAGATTAGCTTGGACCTAGAATAAAAAAGAAAATTAATAAATTGTAAGGAATATACAATTGTTCCAAAAAAAGATAATATGTGTAGCTGGGGGTTGAATTGTGAAATCTTTGGTACTCTCTGAAAATGATTGTTTGCTTGCAAACCTTTCATTACCTGACTAGGTAACATCACCAGTGCTACCATATATGGCTAGTGGGTCTTAAGATATGTTGGAGGGATTTAATTAGTTTGTGTGCTATGGTGATACTATGCAGTTGTGATAATCTGTTGGTTGTTTCTGAGATGGGTTTTTTTTTTGTGCACTGCAATGTCATTCTTTTCATCCCTTGTTGTTGTGCTGCAGTGGGTTGAGTGGTGAGGCAATTTTTCATAAAGAACCAAGCTCAGAAAGTACCAAGGGCTCCACAGTATACCATTATTCCTCATGACGTGAATAAATTCTACTTTTGGTAAATCAAAAGGCAACATCAGGGATTAACCACTGTAATAACGAATGGACCTCTATTGTTATATTGTATGATAACAGAATCTTGAAAGTCTGCCAGAAGTTCTCTCTATCCTCTCATATATAGTGCAGAAGTAAAACATGGTTATTTTAAGACTTTCTTACACTTAGTTCTTTCCCAGAGCTGAGATTTTGTTTTATTGTTTCTTTGAAATATTAATGGCTCTTCTGCTCTTCTGTTATATTTACCTTCCTCCTCACATCCCTCTTTTTCTAAGTAAAATATCTTATTCACATCCATTCATTCAATATTATTCAGCCTGTTCAGCTTTTTTATTGCATTTAAACTTTGCTTAACTCATATTGTAGCAGCTAGATATCCTTCATCATTCACATATTTCAATAGTATCTCTCCAGATATTGTATTTCTTGAACTTTAAAACAATGTTTGCTTTTGCTCAATTTAATATTTGAGGATTTGGCTTTTTCTTGAATCAGTTCTTCTATGGATCCCAATACAAGTATGTCTTCTACCGGTTATTCCATGGTGCATTAAGATAGTATAGGAGCAGAGTGCAACCCAAATGACTTGTGTTTACAACTACAGTATACTTTTTCAATCATTTGGCATACTTTGAATTGCATCAGTTGCTATGTTTTGATCTGCTTCCAAGATCTTTTGCCTGCTGCTGTTCTTTTGTTAAAGCTGCCACCATTTTGTTTCTGATTACAGTTCCCTTCTCTCCTTTCTATGTAAACTGGTGTCAGCTTACATGAACATAGTTCCAAAATTTCAAAGATAGTTTAGTTAGACAATAAAATTTCAATTTAAAAAGAGTACAATTAGCTCAATGCAGGTTGAGGAAGGAGGCTTGGAAATCCTGATAAAGTTGTGGATTATTCTAGAAGGTTTTCATCTGCACTGTAACCTTAAGAATACCTAAAATGGCAAACTTCTACCTCTACAGGTATAAAATAATTACCCTGCAGGAGATGGTGGCAGATGGAGGGACTATCATTTATCACAGTGCTGACACCTCACAACAGAGGCACCACTCATATCCTACCATTCATCATTCTTGAAATCGCCCAAGGCACCATGAGCGACAACTCTCCCTATCAATTTCTTCTGCTCTTCTGTCATCGGTCCTCCTCAACTCCCCTTCCCTAGGCAATAGGACACACCTGGAATCTCTCTCAACATAGGAGATGGCATGCCAGAGATTAAATGGACAGAAGAAGTCATAACTGCCTTGCTTCCTGCTGTGAGAATGATTTAATGGTAGGTGACCAGTGTTCGGGATGGAAGTTGACAGGCCAATTTGTCATTTCACATCCTTTCATTATACCGGTTTCTTCCTCAAATTTGTCACCTGAAGCTTCAGATGTCCATATTCAGGACAAACACAGGAAGCTGCTTTATGCCATGTTGGGTTATTTTATATTTAGCCTGACATTGCCTATTTGATTGGCGAAAGCATTCCAAAATGATAGGTTCATATTATTAGAACTCTTATACCTAAACTGAAAATCCAGTTCATCACTGGATGACAGCCAAAAGTTAGACATATTTATATCTCAGTGCTACTACCTAGTGGTTACGTGGACTTCTGTAGTCAAGACATAACAGATTTCTTCCAAATGAATGTTGGAAATGCAAATATAAAGAAGGCACCCTTTATCACTTATGGTGGACATGTGACAAAGCAAATAAATCATTGGAGTAGGATTCCCATCTTAATACAGGGTTAGGGCAGGGTGAATATAAAGATAAAACCAGAAACTTTTCTTTTGGGTTTAATGGGAAAAGACTTTGGGGGGCGGGATTTAGAACTTTGATGTTATATATGTTGACAGCAGCAAGATTACTTTATGCAAGGAAATGGAAGGATACTTGATTCCCACAACAGATGAATGGCTGCAAAAGTGGATGGAATTAGCAGAGATGGTTAAATTGACTGCTTTGATTAAAGAAAAAAACACAAGTATTTTCGATTCTCATGGAAGCCACTTCTGGACTTTGTGCTCGAGGCGGAAAAAGATGAAAATTTGATTTTGGGTTTTACCAATTAGATAGGTTTGTTGTTATAGAAATGGCTACTTTATACTTCTATGTAAAAGTAGAAAGCTGAGGTTTGATGTTATTATCTTATTCTACTGCACGAAAGGGAGGCGGAAGTTTCCTTTCTTTCTTTTTTCTCTTTTCCCTACATTTTTCCCTTCTTCCTCCCTTATTTTCCTACTATTTCCTTTTGTACTTTTGTATTTTATATTATAAATTAATTTTAAAAAGACATAACAGGTTTCGTTTTTCTCATCTTGGTTCCACCACTACCACTGATTTTTTTTCCCCATCCCTCAAATGGATTCTTCTGAAGTAGAAAGGTTAAACATCGAATGCAGAATTCTCTACCAAAAAAACCATGCTTTCCCTGATATATAACTTCATTGGAATTTAGCTGGCAAATTTGTATTATTGAAACAAATTACATCATGATAAATGTAAACATGTTAAAGAATTTGATTTGTAAAAGGAGCTGCTTTCCACAGCCAATCCCTTTGCATGCCTGTAATTTTCTCACAGTAGCACCTTTCACAAAGCATAATATTAAATCACAGATGTGTGGACTTGAAAGGAACCATAAAGATCATCTTGTGAAAATTCCATGATGTGCAGGAAAATCAAACAAAACCAATTAAATCATGTAAAGTTTGCTGAACTCTTAGAAACGTCTATATAAAATGAGTAGTAATGTTAATGTTACTAAAATTCTCCACAAAAATAAAATGCCATCCAACATCATTAAAGCTCACTTTCAGCACAGAAATGCAGCTGGGACCATAACAGTATGGAGACAAAAATGAAATACATTCATTTACTAATTTAGTTGCTATGATGACTTGCAAATTCTCAAAATATCTCAAAGAACAAAGAAGGATTTTATAAAAACCATAAAATATGTTTAAAAATGAAAAATATACATCTGTGAGATAAATCAATAAGAGTCCAAGAGAATAATAAAAGAAAAAGCTTTTTATTGTTAAGGACATGCACATGACCGACCAAAGGGATAGGATAAATATCCGTATCACAGAGGTAACTTCCAAATACAAAATGCCATATATTTATACATCTATCTCTATACCCAAACCTTCTCCCTCTTCAGGGCCCTCCCACGTTACATAATACTTTTACATAAGTGTTTTGGCAAGCTTTTCCAGCACTTGGCCCCTATCTTTAGGAGTTTTAGGTATTTTCCAACATTTCAGATGGCCATCATCATTAATCTAATTTTAGTATGAAATCATATAATGATTTTTCAACAACTTTTCCTCTAGTCTTTACCAGAACCAAGGGTCATATGAGGAAATGAGGTCTTTATTTCATATCTCACAACGTCTTTACAGACTTTTAAACATATCCGATGAAGGAACAGGCCCTTTCACATATGCCAGAAAGACAGGCTGACAATGGGACATTTTCAAAAAAGCCTCTTCTGCAAATCTGAAGTCTGACATGTTCATAAATTATCAGCCAGTCCCTTAGATGAAAGATCTAAGCTGCTTAGTCTTTATTGTTAAATGTCAACAATTTAAATTGTGCATTGTAAGCAATTGGTACCCAGTTTAGATCTTTCAATAAATAAGGACATTATATGAGCTCTGTATTTCCCCTGGCTGGCAGCATAGCTACCACAATTTGTATTAGTTGCAATTCTAAAAGGCCTTAAGAGTTGTTACACTTAATGCTTGTTGCAATAATTAAAAGCTGCACCTAAAGTATGTAACAAAATCTACCAATTCAGGAATCATTGTAATTGATTCACTAGCCTTACTCATATAAGTGTGCTCTGTGAAAACTTGGATGTTTAACTGCAAGTAAAAATTGATGAATACTTCAAGACTACACATCTGTTATTTCAACTGGAGTGCAACTGTATCCAAAATAAATTGAACTCAACCTTTAAATCTAAATTCCTGTTTATTAAAAGTACTATAATCTTGTCTGGGTTGAATTTGTTCTCCCTCCCTTCAGTTCACCACCAAATATAAATACCATTCAAGGATACACATTGATTACCTTGTGTTCTTTGGGAGCAGTAGCTGTTATGTTGATCTACTGCTCCAAACGAACATGATGTAAGCAATATTATTGAAGGATACACATTGCTTGATGATAGCATTTGCTCTGAATGTTCTTTCCCAGTGATTTCATGTGAGTATTGAACTGACTAGGGTACAAATAGAACCCTCTGCCACATCAAGATCAGAGTTGCCCTATTGGGGAGATAGGTAGCATATAATTTAATAAATTAATACATCAGAGTTTAAAGGCTATTAAACTCCAGTACCACCTACTAAACACAGAGGACTAATATCACTGTAAAGTGCCTGTGAGGCCCATTCCCACCACATGGTCCAGAAGGATAATGTGTAACAGATAAATAGCCAATGACAAACCCAGGAGAACAAGTAGCAATAGCACTTAGACTTATATACTGCTTTACAGTGCTTTATAGCCCTCTCCCTCTGTTTTACAGAGTCAGCTTATTGCCCCCAATAAACAGGGTCCTCATTTTACCCACCTTGGAAGGATGGAAGGCTGACTCAACCTTGAGCCTGGTGAGATTTGATCTGCCAAACTGCTGGCAGCCGGTGATAAGCAGAAGTAGCCTGCAGTACTGCACTATAACCACTGCGCTACCGCGGCTCTATTAGGACTGCACATTCCCCATCCAATTTCCAGTAGTCACCAATCAAGACATCTTAAGCAGTTTCAGCAGTAACATTTTCCCACATATTAAAACCATTTCAGAAAATTGATAAAATTCAGGTGACTGGAATTGCAAGTTTTCACCTTTTTTAAATCTCTGTTCCCAGAAAGGTAACATCTGAAATTGGTCTTTTGTGAGACAAATCTCCTGAATCAATGGAGGGCTTTGTTTTATTGTGTTTTCTCCAGCAAAGGTCCTATTATTATGATATTTTTGCAAGGGGCACGGATCACCTTCATTAATCAAGAACCCACTCTTATACAAGCTGATTGAATTAGCCAGGATATCATGAGAGAAGTAAGCAAATAGTAAGCTAAACAGGATCCAAAATAGCAGGACAAGAGATTGCTAAGGCGATATCCCTATGACCTGCCCTAACAAATACTTTCTAAATCTGAATTGATTTCATATACTGTATGGCACGAGCAACATGCACTGCTAACAATGAGACAGCCATTATTTCAGGTTGCTCTGCCCTCAGCATTTTAATGAAGGAGATGAATCACAGCATGGAAGAGTTATATCAGCCCATTCTGTATGGAGGCAATGGAAGCAAAGAATAAAGCAGACTGACCTGTCTCCACTGTTGCAGAGTAAATGGTTAAGGTTGATCTGATGGGCTTTGAGAATTCCTTCACTTGTAGCCCTACCAATATTCCACCCACATCATCACTTTCAGCTCCCTAACAAAGAGGCCAATTCACCTCTGTGAGAAGGAAGAAAGTGTTAGAAGCAAACCAGTCAATCATCTGGGATATGGATGTACTCTAGATCAGTCCACAGACTCTCCAGAAAACAAGAGAGGAAATCCATTGGGAATTCAGGGGGAATACATTATATGTCCCCCAAAGTCACTTTGGACAGCAAGATGAACAGCATATAAAGTAATACATGATAAAAAAATAATAAATGCCCCCAGGACTTCTTCAGGAAACCTTCCCAACTCATCAAGTCAAAGTATTTTAAGAGTTTTCCTTGCCAAATTATTTTTAATTGTCAAACATGTACAAGATAGTAGGTATTGGTATAAGCATAAACATTAGCAAAGTAGGTACAAGTAAAAAAAAGGC
>JANHGD010002602.1:164496-176000 GCA_027560375.1 Imantodes cenchoa
AAATAAAATAAAATAAAATAAAATAAAATAAAATAAAATAAAATAAAATAAAATAAAATAAAATAAACATTATGTGGGCCCATGAAGTGATTTCATAGGATTTATGTAAAAAAAGTCTTTGCCCACTTACAGCAACTTCTGCTGAATGACATTGTGCAGAATTAATAATGGTAAAGAAGTAAAACTTACTCAGAATCTTGCTGTCCATTGGCCCTAATCTTGCCTTTCAGAAAAGGAGATCGCAAACCTCCAGATGTGAGACTTCTATAAAATATCACCTTCTCTTTTGCAAGCCAAACATACCTAGCTTGTTCAACCACTGTATGTATGCTTGGTTTTCAGGTGCCTCAGTTTTTTTAGCCAATTTATTCTCATTTATATTTTAGCTAATTGCACATTTTAATCATTGTTCGAAAATGTTATTATCTACCCATTCTTTTTTTATGAGGAACCAAGGTTAAATGCGTTCCAATAAACAGGCATAAGGCTTATTGCATATCAGTCCTAAAATCATACATTGCGGCACAGAAATAGTTTCCACTTAAAACATTTTATCATTTTGAATTTGGTTTTTAGGGAACAAGGTACTAAATTAATAATTCTCTAAGCAATTATAATGAATTGTTCTTTTATAATTTATAGAGTGTGCCATTATCTAATGAGTCATGATGAATTTTAAAAACTGGGGCAAGTCCAAAAAGAATTTTAGCTAAAACACGACACTGAAAAAAAAAATAGCACTTCTTAATTAAAGTTAAATAAGTTCAAGGACCTTCAATCAATGTCAAAGGGAGGCATTTGAAAATCTTACTATGCTTCTACCAGAATGTGCAGAAGCACCGGAAACCCAAAGACCAGCTGGCCGGTGCACACATGGTCTTCCGGTTTCCAACACGTAGGCATGCTGGTCTTCGGGTTTCTGGCGCTCTGGCGCGCATGAAGATCATTTGGCTAGCGCCCATGCGCACGCCGGAAATCAGAAGAGCAGCTGGTGACAGCACGCATGCCATAGGTTCGCCATCACGGATCTAGGGCAAATGTATCCTTTGAAATCTATGAAACTTGTCAATCCCTGAGCCCCCTAAAAATGTTAATTATAATACCACCAATAGTTCTGTAAACATTTAAGTATTCTTACTGTGAGACCTAAACTCACCTAATAAAGAAGAACATGAGTTGTTCTAAATGCAATTGCAGTGCTGCTTTAGAACACAGGAGTCACCCCTACTTCTTTGACGTACGCCTATATACAACTAAAACTCTATCTCTTTGTCTGCTTGTAGCCTTCAAGTTAGCCCAAACTGTGCATCATAGTGCCCCCATTTTTGAATCACAGCACCTCAAATCTACTACCTTAAGGGGTTGCATAGAAAATCTGGAACCCATGACTCCTATAGAATTGAAATTTGAAGGATTTTCAGGCCAGTAATGTCCTCAAAGTTGTGGTCACTACAGCACCACCTCAATCAGCAGTGGTCACCTCATTGTGATTTCCAACAATCCCTGCCAATTCCACAAGCAAATTCCATGGGGAAGCCAGTTGGAAGTCCCACTGCTTTTTCACCTGTTCACGGTCATTCTGTTTAGAAACTAAATATCTCTGAAAGGATGTATTGTCTATTTCTGTTTACATCTTATTATCAACAATCTAAGCTAATTACTATATAATCATTAAAATTCAAACCAAATTATAATGACAGCTTTGGCTTATGGTAATAGCTAGCCGAAGCTAGAACCAATGTAATGAAATTTAACAGTATTCTCTTTCAATTTAATCATTCATACACAGACAAATGGGCACACACAGAAACACATACATATACATACTTTTACATGTATCATTGTGGATTTCCCAAATAAACCAAACCACAAACTGGAGCAAGTTAACAAGGTGTACCTTTATTTATTTATTCTCTCAAATAATGGTGAATTTCATCCTTTATTTTTTTGTACATTGCAAATGTTAATTTTGCATTTACAATAAATAGTTTAGTTTTCACTTTATTGCCAATTTCTATCATCACAGCAGTGTTTTGCTTCTTCAACATAGAATTTCCCCCCTTTTTAACTAGCGGGTCCACAGCTTGAAATAGTCCGAAAGCCGCTCTCTCAGACTACACATTCCCGAGTTGCTAGCAGCATCTTTGCTGACAATTCTTTTTATCTGGGTGACATAAATGGTGTGCCGGAATCATTCCCATGTTATTTTGTGGGATGCAAATAAAAATTATAAAGGGCTGCATAAAACCCAAAGCGGTCACCTTTCAGTTTCATCTTCCCTTTAATGCTGTTGAGTGCATAAAATAAGCATCAATTCTTGTTTTTAGTAGCCTTTATCAGTCCATCTTTTACCTCCTACCTAACAGCCCATTACATTAACCCGGATGGCCATTTGCTCTCACTGCTTCCATCCCAATGATAAATTTTGCTTTGCTTTAGAATTACTTACATGGGAAGAAACAAGCAGTCCTGTTTTGCTAAGACCACCACGGCCAAGATGTTTAACATACAGGGTGGCTCTGCTGCTCCTGCTGGCTGAAAATTAAGGGCTTGCTAAGAGCGCAATTAATGGTTCTTTTCAAAAGTTAAAATATTAGCCAGAGAGTCATTGGGATTCACTGCATGCCAATTAAACCTTATATTCTGGTGATTTACTTTTCCAATTAACTAACTCCTCCATTGATGGGGCTCTTTTGAAATGACTTTCATATTACATTGTGGAGGGAGTAGGGGAAGCTGGTATAAACTAACAATATTTTCCTTTATTTAGAGGGAGCAGAGTGGAGGGGGGGGATTACTATTCTCAACCCAATGCAGAAGGAATTCCTGATCAAAGATGTAACTTTAAATATGTGAAAATAATATCATGCCCATTAATGGCTCCTTAAAAACACAAAAATTCTTAAAACTAAAAAATACTAAGGAGTAGAAAAATATTATAGTATTATTAAATATCATACACTAGTATTATTAAATACTACTAAAAAATTAGAATACAGTCCACAAGATTCAGTCCTGTACTCAAGGCTGATAAAAGTACACGGCGGTGGGTTGCTCCCGGTTTGGACTGGTTCTTGGAACCGATAGCAGCAGCAACGGGAGGCTCCGCCTGCCCACCCAGGACACTTCTGCGCATGCGCAGAAGCATCACGCATGTGCGAGCACGCAAACTGGTGGCAAACTAATTCAGAACCCACTAGTGGAAGTACAGCTTTATTAGCTTAAAAAGCTACCCAAGTTTGGCTTTTGATCAACCAATTAATTCATTCAACTTACACCCAGCCAAAAAACTTCGCTTACTTCTTGACAGTCTCTTCACAAAGCCGTAATATGAAATTCCTTGTGATTAAACTTTGCTGTGGGACCCCCTCCATTCAGCTCTGTGACAGAATAAACAGAATGAGCAAGGACCACTGACTGGAATTAGCTCTCAAGACAAGACAATGAGAGCAACAAGAGGTATCATTGTCTAAATCAGAATTAATCGCAAGGTTGAAAACTTGAATACTTAAACTCCATTGACTTGGTCAGCTAGATTGTCTTCATTTCTGCTAGAGCAGAGGTGTCAAACTCGATTTCATTGAGGGCTGCATCAAGGTTGTGTTTGATCTCAGAGGGCCGGTGTGTGTGTGTGGCTGAGGTGGGCATGGCTGGGGTGGGAGTGACATGGTCGGCTTTTGACACAGGCTCAAGATTAATTTTTTTCCCTTCTCTTCTTTACTATAACCATTTCCCTATCTTTTCTACCAGATATTACTGGAAAACATTTATTACTTATTCTTCATACTCCACTAAACTTTTTATTTCTAAATTTATACCCCTTTATTTAATAGTAAATTGCTTTTCCAGGCAGAAACTAATAATAAAAATATAATAGCATAAATAACATGATAATACAAGGTCTAACAGCAGAGGTAAATTTCCAGGATAGTAAATAGAAATGGCTGTCAGTTATAGATTGTTGATTGTAGATTAAATGAATCTACAATATGTAAAATCTGGCATTAACTATAATATTAACATTGGATGTTGCTTGTTTGCTATCCAGAGCACTTACTTGAGGCCATATAATTGTAATCCAGTCCAATCTAGTCAGGGGTGAAATGTGAAATTTTTCCGTGCCGGTTATGTGGGCATGGCTTATTTAATAGGCGTGGCTTGGAGGTCAGGTGAGTGTGGCTTCAGCTGGGCATTGCCATGTGGTCATGTCTTTTCAGCTGTTTTCGCTTTCCCCAGGCTTCAGAAAAGCCTCGTGAAGCCTGGGGAATGTAAAAATGGCCCAATGGGCCAACTGGAAGTTACTTGTGTGCATCACCCCCAGCCTCCTTTTCTCTGTCAGAGGTCTTCAGGAACTGGGCTTTGGACAGTTGCAACCAGGCCTCCCGCACCTCAGCCCATTTCTTCTGCAGCTGGCAAGGCTTTCCTGAAGGCCTCTGCAGCCAATAACAGAGTTCCAGATCGATCCAGAGCTCTGTTATCAGCTAGAGAGGCCTTCAGGAAAGGCTTTTAGGAAAGGCCTCTGCAGCTAATAACAGAATTATCAGTTACAGAGGCCTTCAGGAAAATATTGCCGGCTGCAGAAGAAATGGGCCGAGGTTTAAGAGGCCTGATTGCAACTATCTGAAGGTAATTAGTAGGGCAGCTCCACTTCTGTTTCATTTCCGAACTTCCGATTGGCCCGTTGGGCCATTTTTTGCCATCCCCAGGCTTCAAGAGGCTTTCCTTGACCCTGGGGAGAATGGAAAAACAGCCAACAGGCCTACTGGAAGCTTCAGTGAGTCCTGTGTGCATGCGTGAGAGGGCAGCACGGGGGGGTTGTGCACATGCATGGGGGGACAGCACAGGGGTTGTGCACATGTGTGGGGAGGAGTGCATTGCATTATGAGTGTCGCACACGAGCGCTCTTTTGGCACCTGAGCTGAAAAGGGTTTGCCATCACTGCTATAGAGCATCCTATTGGGAAATGCTTATCCTTTCCAAGCAATTAAACAAGGGCAAAGCCGTGACAAGTTTCTCAGCTTGGTGTGCCTTTGCCAAAATAGAATCCAAGCTGGAAAGGTAAAATAATATCTATTTATGCATAAATAAAAAGAGATCTCCCACGGATACAAGATATATATAAAATGATATCTCCCTTTCCAATGGAAAAAATCATTTTTATACAGTTCAAATATATTTGGTGTGGAATGTGTTCTTCAATAGTCCAGCATCATTTCAGTCATCAAGCATGTAACAGTTCATAGCATCCCATAATATCCTTAGCATGATCTTGTTGATACCTAATTACATATTCAGGAGTTTTATATTATATTATAACAAGTTTTCAGGTTACTACAGTTCAATTTTGGGGGCAATTTCAATCTCTGGCTGGTCTGAACTGGTATTTATCTGAATCCACATTCTTGCTTCCTTACTTCAAAGAACTAGAAATATTAATCAAAGGTGTCCTTGTTACTGAAAATAGTTACTCAAAGGGACCCCTTTCTCCTGCTCCCATCAGTTTGCCTTGCAGAGGTTCCCATTCCCATACATGAAACCCCATCCTGAAAATTTTAAATTATATTTAGAAATATAGGCCCCAAAATCAGAGTTACCTGTTCCAGTGTGTACAACACTGTTGGACTGACAACTGTAGAAGGGACATGTGGAAGCTCCCATTCCTATGCAGGTTGTTCATCCCAGCCCTTATATATATAGTAAATGCCTTATTTCTTCCTGCTACTCTTAGTCTTTCCTGTCCTGCAGGCTACATGTTGGCTGAGATACTGTTGCAATTTTAAGTAGCCCCTTTAACCTTTGAAGAGAAATATACACTATTTCAATTTTCTGTCTTCCAAAATGTTCTCTTTGTAAAATCAAGTCAGACCACTTAGACATTGGTGGCACTGTTTTTTTCCTTATTTATAGCCTCAATTTAATAGACCACTATTTACTACAATTTGGATGCAAGTTTGCCTGAACCGATAGTGACACGCTGGTGATGTCACTATGATGTCACCAAACCAGATCGGTCGGTGCCGGTCCATGGGCGCCACTTTAAAAAAAAAAAAATCAGGTTTTTTTTTAATTTTTGAATTTTATTTTTCTTCTGAGCATGTGCAGAAGCCAAGTTTCCGGCACTTTGCATGTGGTCTCCATCTTGTTTTCAGCTTTCTTTTTTTTGAATTTTTTTGAATTTTTTTTTAAATTTTTGTTCTGAGCATGTGCAGAAGTCGAGTTTCCGGCATTGTGCATGCAGTCACCATCTTGAGGAAGTGAACAGGCAGCAAGGTAAGTTAGAACCCACCCCTGCTTGGGTCCCCTCAACTTTTCAGTCCCAGAAAGCAGCTGAAAAATGCCATTCTCCTATTTGGCAGCCACGCATCATTTTCTGTCCTTGCCTCCTTCCCATTTTTATTTGGTTTTCCCTCCCACCCTGAAAGCAAAAGGAAGCGAGGGGGGAGGGGAAAAGAAGGATCCAGGAGTTGGAAGGGACTGCTCTGTGCCCATTAATTTATTTGAGGTGTAGGCATAGGACTGCAATTGGCCCTGCTCATTTTCTTGGAGCAGGACAGCCCTGACTGCCACGTCACTGGCATCCATTTGGATTACAAACGACTTTTCCGGGTCTGCATGTTTTAGCACGGTTCAGCAGAAAAGAGTTTCTTTAGTTTCTCGAATGCTGCTTGGCATTCCATAGTCCACTTTAAGGGTTGGCTCGCGAGCTCCCAAGGGACTGCTGGCATAAACAGAATTGCTGTAAATTGCTGCTGTGTGGATAGGGCAAAAGAGAGACATTGCGCTGATTGCCCATGCTGCTCAGAATAGCCGAACATCAACTGGGTCCTTAGAACGACCCCGAATCGGCAGGAGCCCTTATCTTGCCTGCTGATCTATTTTGCTGGCTCCGGAGCCGCTAAAACCACCCGTCAGCTTTTTGTTTTTGACAGCACAGTTTGCCTTGCTTAAACAGAGCCAGCAGCAAGTCCAGGGGCTCTAAAACGCCCGTTTTTGCTGTCTTTTTAAAAAAGAAAGGTTTTGCTGAGTACTGCTTTTGCTGCTGGCCTGGGGAGCTTGAAAACCTTCCCGCCCAAAATAACAGCCATTTTTTTGGCTACAGCACTCAGCCTCTTACCTTCTGAAAGCTGTCGGTGGCCATTTTGTCAATAGGTCACGTGATGGCTGCCATTTTGTAAGGCAGCATAACTGCATTCCTTATTGTGATTGACAGCATATCATGGCAGATAAAGCCCAGAAACAGGGCAAAGCAAAATAGAAGTTCACAGGGCTGAAACTGAAGGGCAACTGGTTTCTAACATTAGTATGCCAGACCCCAGATATTCTGACAGGTCTCCTTCAGGGGTACAATCACCCAAGCCAACTGACAGACCAAAGGCTCCAAAACCAGTTTCCCAAAAGGGAACACCAGCACAAAAGCCTCCTGAAAGACATAAGAATAGCAAATCCCAGGGGACACAGCCCCCTAATGTTTCAGGACCTAACCATAAGGGCAGCACTAAGGAACCTATTCCAGCCCCTAGATCAGATTCCATATC
This sequence comes from Imantodes cenchoa, assembly GCA_027560375.1. Taxonomy (NCBI): domain Eukaryota; kingdom Metazoa; phylum Chordata; class Lepidosauria; order Squamata; family Dipsadidae; genus Imantodes; species Imantodes cenchoa. The sequence continues at coordinate 172,032 of JANHGD010002602.1, forward strand.
ATTGGATAATGCAGATCTTAGGCTGCCGGAGGCTGATGTTTGGGGCGGCTAAAATGAAGGGGAAGGGTCTGATGCAGTTGAGGGACCAGTTGAGCCCGACCAGGATCCCCTCCAGTCCATGCAGGTCCAAATCAGGATTGATGAGGCCATCAGGAAAGGGATAGAAGTGGCTGTTCAGTCCATAGCCACCTCAGGCCAGCACCCCATGGCAGGCCCCTCCCATTACCCCAGACTGACCATGGAGCCTGATCCCTATCAGGACTATGAGGATAGGGAGGTTTCCCCTATTAGTTCTCAGGATTCTATGGAGGACAATGAGGAGGGCCAATTGGAGGAGAAGCATAGGCTACCAGAATTTCCAGATACTGCATTGTCAGATGATGAAGGACTTTCACCAGAAACCCCCACTTCATCTGGGCTCTTCCAACTGAGCCTATTCAGGTCGCTCCTTCACAAGGCCAGAATGACTGCCAATCTCCCTCCAGCCACCAATACACCTGCATCAGCAGGTGCAGTGGTGGACTCTATATTTGAACCGGCAGTTTCCCAGGCAGAGGTGATACCCACACCTAACCTTTTTGTAGACGCAGTTATTAAACAATGGAAGGCCCCTGCCACCAGGCCCTTGCCTAATTCCTTAGACAGGAGATTTTTTAATGTGGACAATAACCTTGCCAAATATTTGTCACTTCCTCCAGTAGATAGCCCAGTATTGGCCCTTTATACGAACGCACAAATGCCAGGCGCCTCAGATGAGCTCCTCCGGCCGGAGGACCGCAAGACTGAGTCGGCCATCCAAAAGGCACACCAGGCGGCTGCCTGGGCTGTCCAGGCCTCTACAACTGCCTCATTTTTTTGTCGCACTTCGCTGAAGTGGTTGCATACTCTCCAACAATATTTACCACCTTCTGATGTCAGGGCCCACCAGGACCTGAACAAATTGTTGGCTGCAGCACAATTTACCTCAGATGCCACCCTGCAATCAGCCAGGTTGCAGCTCGAGCTATGGAGGCATCGGTAATAGCACGTCATATGCACTGGTTGTGTAATTGGTCAGCAGACGTGCGGCATAAATGGTGACTGGCCAATTCTCCCGTTGGGGGTAGGCCGGCTCTGTTCGTCAGTTGATGGGAACTCATCATATCAGATGCATGGATTATTGAGACACTCTCATCTGGTCTTGAGATAGAGTTTCGCCCCCCACACACACCCCGAGATTCTTTATACACTGCCCCTTGTCTAAAAACCCAACCAAGCAAGCCCTCATGAATGAGGCTATCCAGCACCTGTTGGACATTAGACCCATCCAACAGGTGCCTGACGACCAGCAGAGGCAGGCTTTCTATTCCATCCTGTTCATAGTTCCTAAGTCCTTGGGGGGTTGGAGAGTGATACTGGACCTTAAAAGGCTCAACAAAATGTGACTCACTAGAAATTTAAAATGCATTCACTGCAATCCATTTTTGCCGGCATCAGACGTGGTGATTTCCTCACTCCTGTTGACTTATCAGAGGCATACCTTCACCTGCCCATCCAACCGCAGCATAGCAAATTCCTACGTTTTTGCTACGCTGGAAAGCATTATGAATATAGGGCCTTCCCTTTGGATTATCTTCAGCCCCCAGGGTCTTTACAAAAGTGCTAGCAGCCCTGACCACTCACCTGAGAGCAATCCCAATTCACGTCCAGTGCTACCTGGATGACATCCTCATACAATCACACTCACAGGCACAAGCCATTGAGGATGTCAGGGTAACACTGGATACTCTTAAACACCATGGGTTTATGATCAATATGGACAAGAGCCACCTGGCTCCTTCCACTGAGATAAATCACTTGGGAGCCATAATTAATTCCCTGGAGTGCAGGGTGTTCTTGTCCCGGGAGAGGAGAGATGACATTTTAAACTCTGTCCAGCTGGTCCTCGCCCAGCCCAGGAGCTCACTCAAGCTCCTGTCCTCTATCCTGGGCAAGATGATCTCTGCCATACGCATAGTGCCCTGGGCTTACCTGCACTCCAGAGATCTACAGTGGTTTGTTCTCCCTTTTCAGAGATCCGGACGCAGCACATCCTCAGCCAAAGGGCAGCTGCCTGCCTCTCTCCAGCTCACAAGGGGACCCTCTTCATGGAGCCAGAACAAATCAGTGTCACCACAGACACAAGCACAACAGGTTGGGGGGCTCACCTGGGCACCAAGGTATCACAGGGCTTGTGGTCACTGGAGGAAGCCTCCCTCAGTATCAATATTCTAAAACTTCGAGCAGTCCATCTAGCTCTTCGCAGCTTCCTACCCCTCATGTCGGGCCACCATGTTGTTGTCCTTACAATCCATCTAGCTCTTCACAGCTTCCTACCCTCATGTCGGGCCATCATGTCCTTGTCCTTATGGACAACGGGACTACCAAGACCCATATAAATCAGCAGGTGGGAACGTTGTCCAGACAACTTATGACAGAGGCCAGGTCACTAGGGGCTTGGGCAGAGAAACATTTGCTATCTCTCTCTGCCGACTACATCTCTGGGGTGAGCAATACCACCGCAGACTGGCTCAGCCGCAACCAGCTAGACCAAACGGAATGGAGCCTACACCCGGACCCTTTCCAACAACTGGTCCTCCGTTTTGGCCAACCGGTCATGGACCTCTTGCCACCCCTCAGAACACGAAGTTGTCCAGGTTCCTGTCCAGATACAAAATGCAGGGAGCTGAGGGGATGGATGCCTTACGTCACTACTGGCCCGCAGGGCTGTTGTATGCCTTTCCTCCCCTGGCATTAATCCCCAGTTATCCGGTGCATGCTGCATCTCAAGGCAGAGTCATCCTTCTGGCACCCCACTGGCCCAGGAGGACGTGGTATGTGGACCTTCGATCTCTTTCAGTGGCGCCCTCTTGGTGGATCCCGCTGACAGAGTGGTCGCTTGCGCAGGGGTCAGTACAGCATCCCAATCCACGCTGGTTATAACTGACATCTGGTGCTTGAGTGGCTCACTCTGAGGCACCGCCAGGTTCCCAAGGACATTGTCCAGATTATACTGGCCTCCAGGAAGGCCTCAACAGAACAAATATATTCAGCCACCGGGAAAACCCTTCACTGTTGGTGTCTCCAGCATGGATATTGCCAAATAGACCTTTCAATTGTCAATATCCTTCAATTCCTCCGTCAGGGGCTGGACCAGGGTCTTGCACCCAGCACTCTCCGCCGCCAAATAGTGGCCCTTTGCACTGTGTCGTCTTGCCAAAATGGGGACCCCTTCTCAGGCCATGATGTGATCCATAGGTTCCTCTGGGGAGTAGTAAACTTCTGTCCCCCGGTGGTTCACAGGTACCCCACCTGGAACCTCACCAAGGTGCTTACCGCTCTCATGGAGGCCCCGTTTGAACCATTGTCAACTGTGCCTCAAAATGTCCTCCAAGGTGGCCTTTCAAATAGCCAAAACATCGGCCCATAGGATATCAAAGCTGGCCACTCTCTCTGTGTGTCTTCTCATCTGATTGTGTCATTCTCAGACTTGACCCCACCTTTGTCCTGAAAATTAACTCAATTTTCCACAGGACACAAGACGTGATTTTGCCATCCTTTTTTCCATCTCCAATCAATGAAACGGAGACCAGGTGGCACATGCTTGATGTGCAACAGGCCCTTGAAAATTATATCCAATGAACAGCCCTCTTTTGCCGTTCAGAAGCCCTGTTCGTATCATACCAGGAAAATTCCAAGGGCCAGAAGGGCTCTTCGGCCACGGTGGGGCAGTGGTTGCGGTCAGCCATTAAAAACTGGCCTATGATTCCTTGTCTTTACCATGCCTGGAGCAGCTAATGGCCCACTCCACTCGCAGCGCTGCCACTTCGGTGGCATGGGCTTCCAGGGTTCTGATGGAGGAGGTCTGCCGGGCGGCTACATGGACCTCACCATTTGTCCGACATTACAAATTGGACACCTTTGTCTCCCAGGAGGCATCCTTTGGTCAAA